>JNCO01004529.1:0-15151 GCA_000785685.1 Uromyces viciae-fabae
CAGGGAAAGGTTCATTGGATCCCTGGCAAATTAATATTGCTGGCACAGTGAGCTTAAATTGTGGCACAAACCCAATGCTTGGGAAAAAACCTTGGGTTAGGGATTTGGTATGGGCTGAGCCTTGAGAAAGTGAGATTTGAGAGAAGAGAGTAAAACTACCTGGCATATCCTGACAGCATACCCGCTGGGTACTTGGCTTTTGAAAATACCCAAAAAAAAGTTAGAGACAGAGAACTTTTCCGTGGTCACGTCTGCATGAAGGCTTTATGAGACCAGAAACCACCGGTTATATCCGCAAGTCTGGGTAGAAAAGGTCAAAAACCCACCAGGTATCACCCAAGGGCCATCCCTATTTATGAGTTCAAATGTCAGGAGTCCTGACCCACTCTGAAAAACACCACATAATCAGATTGAGTCAGATAGGCATTTATGCGCTCAAATTTCAAAACTTCTAATCCAATGTGAACAACACCACATGAATGTTTTCCAAAGCTAATATTATTTCTCACTTTTCCTTCCTTTTCATTGTGTTCAATAGCAGAGTTTCAAGAGCACTGAAGCATAATTTCCATTGCATACGCTTTGTCTAGAAAAATTACAAAACCATTTAGTCGTATAAATTCAAAAAATTTTGAAATGAAGAATAATGAATCCTGAAGGAGGGATGAAAATGTGCAGGAATTAACTGGAAAACAACCTGAAGCGGAACTCATGTCTCAATTTCTTTTTTCATCACTGAAAAAAAAGATGTGAAATTGAGTCCCCCTAACTCACATGCAGGCATTGGGGTGACACCAATGTCATCAATCTTTCCATTTCAAGCTGCCAAAATCGAACCATATTATAATTTTAATAGAGTTTAACTATAATTACCAGAAGATTTGGAAGAATTTGTACTTCAACATCAGCTAAAAATCTAATTTCCATTTAACATAAATCCATCATGTTTTAAAACAATGGAGATGTTGAAAATTTATATTTGCATTTGTGTGCCAGGTCTCTCAAATCTCCCCTTTTGGCTGATTATTTTTTCTCAAAATATTGAAATAAGCAATGGGAAAATTTTTTTCAAAGCAAAATGATTGAGGAATCCTCAAAGAATATTTCCCTAGAAGGTAGATATATCTGGGGCTCTGATTCCTCACTTGTTGATAAACCTCAAGCCAAGTATCATTTCACCTGATTTTGTCACTTATATCTGGGGCTCTGATTCCTCACTTGTTGATAAACCTCAAGCCAAGTATCATTTCACCTGATTTTGTCACTTTTGGGATTTGGAGATGATTCATAAAATAAATTTAAATTTGAGAGTTTTTTCAATAATTTGAATCTACTTTTGTTGAAGTATCAATGAAAAATGAAAGGAGGTTAGATTCTCAACACACCAAAATTGAAATTGAAAGCTCCTTGTATATGAAAAATTAAGGTGCAATAAAACTGTGAATATTTATTAAAAAAAGATTTTCCTTGAAGAAATTCTGAGAAGTAAGAGCTTAATTTTATTCTAGCTGAGCTAGATTTAGGAAGAATGATTGGGAAATATTGTTTTATAGGTATAGATTAACTGATATAATAGTCTTCAAGAAGAAAGATTCTAATGAGCCAATAGTTTTATTTCATTTTAATGGTGCTACTATTTATAGTCCAAAAAAAAAGAGACACTTCTGGGTGAAAAAATATTGAATAAGGTATTCATAAATTATCTTCAAAATATAAAACTCTTTCTTAAAATCAATAATACAACTATTAATATTCATATCATCATAAAATTTCCCCTGAACTATAGGCCTGAAATTTCTGTTTTAAATTACTTTTTATTTTTTTAACTCTTTGTAGTATTTTCAAGTAAATTGTAATATTTAATCTTTATAAATATACAAGCCAGAATATTTTTTTTACTGATAATCAACTACCTACATCAAATATAGTCCACTACTAAATTTGATGGTTTGACTTCATAATATTGAGATTCTTTTAAAAGAAGCAGGAAGGGGGAATAAGGCTAAGGAAAAATGTGACTTGGTGGAGCTTGAATTTCAATATGCCTCACAATATAATTCCCCAAATTTGAAAATTAATATTCAGTTAATTTTATCAAAATGTCAAAGTGTATTTTGATAATTTTAAAGATCAAAGGATCATACTACACAAAGATTACTCAAGTACCATAATTTTTAGTTATCATGAATTTTATTTTATTTTGTTTTTCTTGAAGGGATAAAATGGTTACATAAAAACTAATTATAATTTTTATCTATTCCTTGATCAACCTGAATGGATGAAAAGTAATTGAAAAGAAATAGAAGTTATTTTTATTTCAACTTAACTTCATTTTAATCATCTATGATGACATCATCTTCAACTATTATTTTTATTATCATTGATAATTTATAATGAAAACCAATAGTCATCCTCAAGCAATCAATCATCATCATTAATTCATATATTATCATTACTTATTATGAAATCAACTAATCAATAAATCTCTTATTCAATAAAAACTATAAGAATCGACCAGATTTACTTTCATTTATTATATACATTCATTTGGTTTTGTTTGTTATTTTTGTTTTTATATTTGAATTTTTATGTTTGATTGTAATTTTTGCCTTCAGTAAAATGAAAATTCCACAATCTTTTGATTTGACCTTTCTCAAAAAAAATCTTATGCTCATACTCCAAAGTGTAACAGAAAGAAAAAAAAAAACTTATCATGAAGCAATCAATCTGAAATTTGAAAATAAAACAATGAAACTCTGACGTGATGCTAATGTGAATTTGAATGTTTTTTTCGTTATTTGAAAACAGATATCAGTCTTTTGGAAACAACAGAAACCCATCTAATGTAGATTATGAGGAAAGCCTCCAATTAATCTGAAAATTCAAAAGAAATTAATGAAACTCTGATGTGATGTTAACGGGAATTTGATTTTTTTTCCTTTTGAAAGCAAACATCAGGCTTGTGGAAACAACAAAGAACCATCTCATAAAGATGATGAGGAAATTTTCAAGGTGATGATGGTTTAGAAAATTAAACTATATTCCGGAACTCTTTGGTCCTGGATTTCAAAGATTTTGTGAAGAAAAATTACATAAATTCACCTGTGTCTCACAACTATTCTACTTTGAGAAACCATAGTATCTGATTTTGGTTTTCTTTTCTAACATTAGATCGACAATAGTGCTGGAATGGGGCATGACTTAAGATGATTTGATTTATACCAAATCATATTGAGTTTTTTGGTTTCTTCTGAGCGCTTGAAACTCAATGCAATCGCAGGGGTGACTGAAGTAAATATTGGGTGGCCACTCGGCTTGGGATTTCTTTTGCATGGGTAAGTCTTTTTGGGAAATAGAAGTCTTAGTTTGAGTGGCTGATCTAGATGAGCTTAAATATGTACATATGTATGTTGATCATCATTTCTTGAGGAGAGAGAGCCATTGGTTTGCGCACAGAAAGGGTATGTTTTCGGAAGAAGACCTTTCACGCGAGTGTCCCGGGAGTGCCTGAACTCAGCACAGTCCCTGCAGATAGAGTTCAAGCAGTAGCATCATAGCCAAAGATAAACCCAAAACAATCAAACAGCATGAATAACTGTCAGTATATCTTTCCTCTCAGAATTATAACCATTCACTTGATTCTTCTCAGATATCGTCTTCCCTTCAATCCGCATTGCAGCCGAAGTCGACTCCTGGGTGTCTCATCTGACCGAATGCAAACAGCTCACAGAAGCTGATGTGAAACGACTGTGTGAAAAGGTTAGAAATCCTCTCTCCTCTTTAAATTCTGTTTTGCTTTGATATCCTTTCAGATCACTGATCGCATTTATCTTCTCATGAACCTTTGTTGTTTTTTTTTTAGGCGCGAGAAATACTAATGGTAATTGAGATCCTTCTGTATCAATTTCGCGCGAGACGGGGAGAAAAACAAACCCTCCTCAAGATTCTGCTTTGAATCATCCTTTTTGATCAAACATGCAAATTCTAGTATAGAATAACAGTAGGGAGTTGATAGACTGACTGGGTTGTTTTTTTCTCTTTCTCAACTTATTAGGAAGAGTCAAATGTCCAACCGGTGCGATGTCCTGTAACAGTATGTGGCGACATTCACGGCCAATTTGTCAGTCCGCCTTTTTTGATCGTGACAGCTCTTGCCCTAACGTAACCTTTGCATCCTTATTTTACAATCTAACCATGGTAAATTGATCGTCTCATTCCCTTCAAATTTAACTCTTTATAACTTGATAGCATGATTTATCTGAACTCTTCCGAATTGGTGGCAATGCGCCGGATACAAACTATCTATTTATGGGAGATTACGTCGATCGAGGATATTATTCAGTGGAGACCGTTACATTACTGGTAGCATTGAAAGTTAGATATCGTGATCGAGTGACAATCTTGCGTGGAAATCATGAATCTAGACAGATAACCCAAGTTTATGGATTCTATGATGAATGTCTTAGGAAATATGGCAATGCAAACGTCTGGAAATCCTTTACGGAGTTATTTGATTATTTACCATTGACCGCTTTGATCGATGAACAAGTAAGAAGTTCTCCGTCCACAATACCTTCCATTACGCTCGATAATCCTTTTGGCCCTTGGTTCCAATCGTATAAAGGGCGTCTGCAAAGATGAAAATGCTTACTTTCTTCTCTCTTAGATCTTTTGTCTGCATGGCGGATTATCACCTTCGATTGATACTCTGGATCACATTCGATCGATCGATCGAATTCAAGAGGTTCCTCACGAAGGACCCATGTGCGATCTACTGTGGTCAGATCCGGACGATAGATGTGGGTGGGGGATATCTCCTCGAGGGGCCGGCTACACATTCGGTCAAGATATCTCCGAAGCATTCAATCACAATAACGGTCTGACTCTTGTTGGTCAGTTTGCTCATCCTATTTTATGTTTAATTCAAATTCATCGAGCATGATCCTCATGTCACCATTTTTTACTTTGTCTGTTGGAATGTATTAGCTCGTGCCCATCAATTAGTTATGGAAGGATACAATTGGTCTCATGAACGAAACGTAGTCACCATCTTTTCTGCTCCCAATTACTGCTACCGATGCGGTAATCAAGCCGCAATCATGGAAATTGATGAGTTTAACAAATTCACATTGTTTGTTTCCACTTTATTTTGTAATTTTATATCTTTCTCCATTAGCTGAGATTCTGGCCGCCTTTCTCTGTTAATAAGTCTACAATTTGATCCCGCTCCGCGAGCTGGTGAACCCCTCGTCTCTAGGAGAGTTCCTGACGTAAGTCGTCATTTTTTTCTTCTTTATTGAACGCGGCTACAGTTTGCCAAATAATCCTTCATTTTTTAACCGATTTGATTGGGATTTCAACTATCATTTTCTGTCTTTATTTTTTGGCTTACTTTTTTTCTCACCTTTATTTTTTTCTATGCATTCCTTTCCTTGCTTTCGAAAAATTCCAGTACTTCTTGTAAAATCAAAAAAAAAAGGAAAAGAAAAGAAAAAGAAATAAATAACCGAATACTAGATAACACAATAAACCGAAAAAATAAGCTTTACTTCAACTCAGAACAGCCCTGATTGTTTTATCAATATCTTGTTAATTTATTTTGTTTTTGTTTTTTACTATGAGGACAGCTTGTCTCTTTCATTTTCTTTTCCTTATCCATCATGCCACCCAACCCTCCTCCTTATGTTTATTCTCTTCAAACATTCCTCCGCCGTCTTTTCTTCAAATTTAATTTTCTAAGTCTCCTTTTTTTTGGTATACATATAAATGTTATTATAATAAGTATATTTTCTTTATTTCATGTTAACTAGTCAGTGTCCTCCTCTTTAGAAATTTATACTTATTTTTCATAGATATACACACATATATATATATCAGCATGCATCTTCTCACCATAAATTCTTAAGGCCCTGCCTGGATGCACCTGTGAAGTAGATGTATGATAATGGGCTCAATTGCTGTACCAAGAATTCGTCAAGATGACAGAATTCAAGTTCCCTTTTTTTTTTTTTTCAAGTTCCTATGGAATACAGTTGAGTTCCTCTTCATCCATATTTATGCAAAGCTTATCCATATGCAACGAGCACTGACATTCAACTTAAACAAAATTGACTTGACCATGTATTTTTAGACTAACTCTCTTAAACCTATAATATTGTCACGAGTTAGGATAATTACTTATCTTAAAAATATAAGATTGACTTGTGATGAGTTAGACTAATGACTCATCTTTGAATTGAGAGTGACTGAATTCGAACTAACTTTGAGGAATGGTGACTGGATAATTACTTAAGAATAACTTTGTAGATTGATAGACTAGATAAAATTATGAGGAATTCCAACAACAAAAAAAGAACTTACAATTGTCCAACTAGCACCTCCAATGAGGTCAGGAGAATGAGGAGTTCCAGGTTCATGATGAATTCTAGAAACTTGAAGACAGACTCAAACTTTTGAGCAATGTGTTCTGTAATTGCAACAACACAGTCAGGTGTTGTTTTAGGACAAGATTCTACTGCCCAGGTGTTGTCGTTATTTTTATTTGCACTAAGGTGCTTTTAGGAGAGCAATCTCCCCCCCAACCATCTTGTTTGGAGGAGAATGGTATTT
This sequence comes from Uromyces viciae-fabae, assembly GCA_000785685.1. NCBI lineage: Eukaryota > Fungi > Basidiomycota > Pucciniomycetes > Pucciniales > Pucciniaceae > Uromyces > Uromyces viciae-fabae. Next base: position 6,610 of record JNCO01004529.1, read on the forward strand.
CATGGTGCAACAAATATAATATTGTACAGCCGTTCCACAAAAGGATGGCAGGCCGCCCCGGAATTTCCATCAGGACGTCCTGGAATTACCATCTACCCAAGTGGAACGTGGTTAGCCTCAGAGGTATCACATCAGTGGGTGATGTGATACTTGCGTAAGGTTTCAACCTTACGCAGGTATTCACCAAGCCCCACCGGCCAGCGGCCACTGCCTTCCTCCTCCCTCCTCCCTCCTTGCTTCCCAACCACCACCATTGCCCTGCCTTCCCCACCCTCATTTGCCCTTCCAATTTGGTCCCGGCCCGCTGGACAAGAATTCAATTGTAATTGAATTTATTTTTGGTGAGCTTGTTGTATTCCACCCATGTTTGATTGGGCAAGAAATCATTGTTGACCATGCCTTTTTTTTTGCAACAGGCCACCGCAGGAACACAGCGTAAAGAGTAAGCTGTTTTGTGATTTGTTGTTATCCATACGGTGAATAGTATGTACTCATATCCCAATGGAGATGTACAAGCATTACACACCCAAAGTTAAAGCCATCAGCATAAAAATTTTACTGCGTGGGACACCTCAAGAGCAGATCAATGACATTACCAGGTTTCCAGTCTCTCCACAATCTTTTGCGCGGTGGAGGGCACTCTTCTTAGCCACTAAGTCTGTGGTGTGGGATCCAGCTTTATACAAGCAAAGAGGAAGACCCCTCAACCTATCAGCGGAAGAAAAAGAATTTGTTCACACCCTTATCCAGCACAAGCTGGTGTTGTATCTGGATGAAATCCAAACCCACCTGCGTGATGAATTAGGACTTGATGTGCCTCAGTCCTCAATCTACAAAACATTGACCCACCATTGCAAGTTGTTGTGGCGTACACCATTGACATTGCGTGATTCCCACTGGAATATCTTGTGTTTAAAGGTGTGTGCTTTCCTCTCAATTACCAATCTATTCTATATTTCTAATGCATACTCATTTTTTCTGTACAATAGACAAGAGTGCTGTTTGCCTCAATGTACAAAAATGCCGCATGGCTTGGGCCCAAAAGGACATGCGCACCAGTTGAGTTATGAAAACCCGCTCCAGCAAATGATTCAGCCTCCTCCCAGCAATATTGTTGGAGGGAGTCATGGGTATCATAGTACAAAAAGACTCCATAGTCCGTTTGGACCTTGAATTCTTTTTGGAGGAGATTGTGGTAAGTGGTTTATTTCTCAACGCTGCTGTGGAACAAACCCACTCAGACTCTTATTTGTAGATCCCTCACATGTACCCCCTCCCTGGCCCAAACAGTATGTTAGTCATGGACAATGCACGTATTCATCATGGTGGCCGCCTACAAGAAATCTGTACTCAAAACAAGATCATTATGCAGTACCTACCACCCTACTCACCAGACTTTAATCCAATTGAGACAGTTTTTTCTGTTTTCAAGTCTCACCTCAGAAGAACGCAAAAGCTCTCTGGCTCCAATGCCGATGTCAAAATCATCAAGGACACCTTCTTGACAGTGGCAACACCTGAATTGATTCAATTGTTATTCCATAAGTGTGGCTCCATAGAGTAAGTGTGGGTTCTTGGGGGATGAAATGCAGCGGGGACACTGCAAGTGGTCCATTTTTCAATATAAATATCTATTTTTTCCATTTGAATTCTGCCTAAAATGGCACTCACTCTCAGTTATGTCTCAACATGTATGTTGGAAAGATGGTGTTTGATAGTATTTTTTTCCATTTCTGAACTCTTACATCTTGTGTTCAGCAATGGAGAAAATTTAAAGAAATTTGTGTCACAGTTTTCTCCCATCTGCGCACATCATTGAACAGCACCAGGCCTACCAGGGTTTTGGCCTACTATGTCTTGGTGGTGGTCATGGTGTGACTTAACTGGCACAAATCACTTGCACCAAGCCAATAGTTCCATTCACATGCATGGATTCATTCCTAAGCTTCACATGCTACCAACACAAATTATGAAAAAAAAAAAAACATCTATGCTCCGATATTGTGGGAAGGAAATTCAATAGATGATTTGCAGGGAGCCCTCCAGACCAATTTGGTGAGAATCCTCAGTATGCTCATCACATTCATCCTATCAAGAGATTAGTCAGTCCCAGGGTGAAAAACATGACTTGGATCAGCATCAATTGCACTTACCTCATCAGTGGTAGGGTACTGGTCAGGTAAGTCCTCCACGCCGCAAGTCAGACTTGGGTACACAGAAGCAGTGGAAATATCTTCTGCAAGCACAAATGCTGATTCCATATCTGCAGCCTTGGAGTGGGCCACAAGCTCATCAGGTTTGAGCATTCTGATGTAGAGGTCCGTCTCATCAAACCCCTCCATGAGCAGAGTGGAGATCCATGCATCACAGTTGTCACGGTGTGGTAGTTATTTAAGGATTAAATAAATTTTTTTATTTTTCACCATCAAGGAGTCAAAATTATGAAATTATTATTGCATTTTTTGGATTTTACACTTAATTTTACCCCTAGTCACTCACCAGAAGCATATCAAAAAGTTCACTAGTTTAGAAGATATTCAAGGAAGAAGACTCAAGAAGAGGTACTTAGTGTTATTCAAGATAAAATATTTTATTCCATATTTATTTATCATTCTAACCATATTCAATACCACATAATACATACTACATACATATTGTACATAAGCAATACTCCCATGCAGTGCCAAGGGATTATTTCACATTACATCACACTATTTTTTTTCCCACAGTGGATCACTTCTTTTTTTCCCATGACCTCACTGACAGGATTCTAGAACCTGGAAGGAGTTAAGAATGTTCTCTCTGCTTCTATTCCTCATCTATAAAAGGAGCCCTCTCCTCAGTGTTCTCCCCCATCTAAAAGAAAAATCAGAAGAACAATCCATCATCCAATATCCAAGTGTAAATAGACATTCCCCATAATTTATAAATAATACTTACTTACATACCTTACAAAGAAATAAATACTTGAAAAATTCCAAAAGACCCTCAGTGTGTAGCCATTGCTCAAATTATTTACCTTTCTTAGAGCCATAAAGGGCTTGACTCAGTTCCTTGCTCTCACAGCTATCCTGCTGTCCCCTTTCTTTTCCTTTTCAAACCAAATCTGAGTGCTGGAAACACCCTCTTAAACTTCCAATTTCTTACCAACAAAACAGGTGTAGCCTTTCTCCCTGCTCATCCTCAGTCAAACAATCTTTCAGTTAATTCCTGTCATCAAGAAAGGCAGAGTACTTACTCCTTCATCCCTTTCTAAATTCTGCTATAAGGGTTAAAATAAACTTGCAAAAAATATCACAACTAAAGATTTATTTCAGTTTAAATAATTTAAAACAAACAAATAATAATAAAAACATTTTTATGAAAAACAAAATAATTAAAAATAGAAATATTTTTTTACCTAAAGGCAAAACTAAAGTTGCCAATAAAATTAAGATAATAATAATATATATATTTTTTTAATGAATAAAGATTAACAATGATTTTAATAACTAAAATATTTATTTTAATAAATTAAAATATTTTAGTCTTGATTGTTTTAATAAGATGATTTTTATAAACTAATTTAATAAGATAATTTTCTCTTTTTATAATGATAAGATAAATTGATTTTAATTTTTAAGAATGTTTTCTTTTTATATTTTATATATTTTTATGTTCTTTTATTTTAATTTTTATTTTTGTTTAATTATTTTAATATTGTTTTCTTTCTTAATTTATTTTATTTTTTGTCTTGTTGACCGTTTTACTGTTTTCTTTTAATGTCAAAAAGTAAACAAGTTAGTTAGTTTCATCGAAAAATAAAATAACTAAAGAATTATGACGTCATGATTGCTGTTGACCAAAATGGTCAATGACGTCATAAAAATGAAAATTCCGTAGAAATAAAATTTAAGACAAATTGAAAATAAAATAATTTTAAATAATTTGCTGTGGTATTATGACATCACAAAGCAAATTATTTAAACAAAGCACTTACGCTTAAAAACCAAATTAATTATTTTAAAGATAAAATAAATTTATTTATTTATCTTAATTAATTTGTTATTTTATTTTAGATTATAAAATATTAAATTAAAAATATTATTAATAAAATTCATTTTAATAAAATAACTTGTTTTTATTTTCAATAAAATAAATCTTCTGATTTTAATTCAGCAAGATTTTTAAGATAAAATTTTGACTCACTTTCTTGAGTGATGTCAATAAAATTTCTTTTCCCATTTTGACAAAACTTAGCCTCTTTTAGATTCTCACATCTGGCGTCCCGGGACAGGACTTCAACCAAGAAAAATTGTCAATTTTAAAGTTAGAAACTTACATTTATCCAAGGAACTAGAGGAATTAGGAAATATTAATAATTAGTTTAAATATTAAAGTAATAATGATACGCCCTAATAAAACCAAATAGAAAAGAATCAAGTTTAAGTAGTGTTTTAAATAAATTTAGTATAATCAGCCCACTCACCTAAAACATAGTATTGACCACTATTGAGGGTACCTAAAATATAGTATTGACCACTATTGAAGGAATTCATTAAGGATTTAAATTAGAGACTTGGGTAAAAATTAAATTTAAAAATAAATAAAGAATTATTAGCTTGCCCTGGAAAGAGATCCAGAGAATTAATTAAAACACAAAACACTTACTTAAAATAGTTATTTCAATCTCAAGTAGTAGAAATTTATTAGTTTAAAAATTAAATCAATTATAAATATGACTTACAATCCAACAGCACCAATTGATATGGAAGCAAGTATAGCTTTAGGAGGACAATATTATTCTTATGGAAGCAGTTATCCTAGACCAGCAGTTCAGAGACAAGATCCACCTCCACCACCCAAAGCTAAGAGAATGGAAAAAGAATATGAAAGATTAAGGAAAATAAACAGCTCTGAAGATGACTCTGAAGACCCTGATGAATTTGAAAATCTCAATCCAAGAAATTTAGAAGAAGAACTTAGACAAGCAGAACCTGGAAGAGCAGTAATTAAAATTAAAAATGAAAATCTTAGATTTGAAGGAGAAAATTTTAATACTTTTATTAGAAGATATGAAAGGGCTGCTAAGGCTTGTGGAGCTTCTGGATGGGATATGGCTATGCAGATAGATAGATTTTTTATAGGAGATGATTTTTTGGAGGAAATGGAATTTATGGAAGGATATGAGTTAGCTAATTGGACAATTTTGAAGAAGAACATGGGAAAGGCTTGGGGAGCAATAAAGTCAAAAAGGAATCAGAAAAGAACTTAGGAGGAAAGGAAAAGGGAGATATGGACCAGATGGATTTTGGGTACCTCCTGGATATGAAGATGTTGTTAGAGCTTGTGAAGAGGAAATGCAATTGGACAATTTTGAAGAAGAACATGGGAAAGGCTTGGGGAGCAATAAAGTCAAAAAGGAATCAGAAAAGAACTTAGGAGGAAAGGAAAAGGGAGATATGGACCAGATGGATTTTGGGTACCTCCTGGATATGAAGATGTTGTTAGAGCTTGTGAGGAGCAAATGCAGGATGATCCTGGAGGAGGAACTGGAAATCTGAAAGTTTTTTCTGAATCAAATAAAATTATGCAGAAGAATTTAGATCAGAAAAAAGCATTAGAAGAGAAAAGATGGTGACTGAAAATACTGGACCAAGTTTAGAAGGAAAAGTGGACTCTTTGGCTGATTCAATCAAAACACTCACTCAAGCTTTAACCCAGAAAAATCAACCTAGTGAATACTCCAGACCAAATAATCCATAATCAAGATCACTTTATGAAGCCAAACCCTGTTTATATTGTCATAGAGAAGGACATCCAACTTACAGATGTCCAGAATCCTTAGAAGATGAGAAGCAAAATTTAGTTAGGAAAATTGGAAGAGATTATTATTTACCAAATGGAAATTTGGTACCTTATAATCCATCTAGACCAATTAGACATGTGGTAGCCACTGAATCAGCTCAAGTTCCCAAGATTAATAATTTTTTTAGTACTGAAAATCCACCAGTTCAAATTTTAAAAAGAGAAGATCCACCTCACCTTACTTCTTCTCTAAATAAAGTTAATAGGGAGCCTCCTCAAATCAGTGCAGAAAGTTATAATAGAATAAGAATATCTTCAAATGGAGCTGCAACTAGATCATCTCAACAAAAGCAAAAACAAGTCAGAATTGATGAAACTCCAATGGAAATTGATGCAGAGGAAAATTTACCTGGCTTAATTCATTGTTCACCACATCAAGAAGAAAGAACTTTTCAACCAAAAGAAAAGTCAAATAAAAAACAAAAAGAAGAGAAGAAGCCAGTTGAACAATTAATTAGTGATCTAGAAAATATTAAAATCCCAACTACTTTCTCTCAACTTACCTCATTATCACCAGCCTATACTGAAGCTGTCATTAAAAATTTAGCTGATAAACTTCAATCAAATAAAAAATCTGGATTCACCTATATAAGTAATAATCAATCAGCAAATACAAAGTCTTCACCAACTATGATCCTTAGTGAAAATGAGGAGAAGAATTCAGATCCATGTTATTATTCTTGTGCCTTAGGATTTGTAGATGCTGTAATAGAGGATACTTGTGTTGAATTTTTGGAGGATTCAGGATCTATGGTGAATGTTATTTCTCAAACTTTAGCTGAAGATCAAGGATTACAAATGGTGGAAGTTTTTATTCAGATGACAGGAGTAGGAGGAGAAAGGTGTGATATTGTTGGAGTAGTAGAAAATTGTTTATTAACGATTGGGAAATTTAGTGGAAGAGCTCACCTTTTCGTGTCACCAAGAGTCAAGCAAAGTATTTTGGGAAGACCTTTTCTGTTTGATTACAATTGTTCATTAGCATATCACAAAGAAGGGGAAAGACTTTCATTTGAAGCTGAAGCAGGAAGGGTTGTTACTATACCTTTGGCCAAAGTAGGACATGGTAGAGGATGGGATAAAAGAAAGAATCTACTTAAAATGAATCTTGGTCAAATTAACCAGTCTTTTTTATAGAATTGGGCATTCTGGCAAAGAGCCACTCTTCAAAACTAGCAGAAGGGATAGGTTCTAGAGTGTCCAAAATTGGTTCTAGCTGGTTGAAAAATCTATTTTGCAAATTCAATAAACATTCTGAAATTTTATTACAGTTATCTAGAAAAATGGCCAAAGTAGGACATGTTAGAGGATGGGATAGAAGAAAAAACCTACTTAAAATGAATCTTGGTCAAATTAATCAGTCTTTTTTATAGAATTGGGCACTCTGGCAAAGGATCATTCATCTAGACTTGCAGGGGAGTTTGGTTCTAGAGTGACCCATTTTAGTTTTATCTGCTTAAATAGCATTATATTAAAAATAATTATCATTTCTACAATTTTATTCCATCTGCTAAACAAAACACAAAAATACCCAAAAAGTTTAAAAATCAAAAATCAAAAAACATTATTATTTTCTAATTTATTTTTCCAAGATTCAATAATTCAAGAAAAACCAGCTAAAGAAATCACAACTTACAAAGAAACCAAGCAAGTTTTATATGAAGGACTTAATCCAGGGTGTCAAGAAAGATTCTGTGAAAGCTGGAGGGAAGGAGAATTATGGTGTATGACTAAATATAAACCTGTTGGAAAGAAAGTGAAACCTGTAAATGAACCAATCCCACAATTTTTAAATCCACCATTAAAAAGACCAGCATTATCAAGAGACCCTTATGAAACACCACTTACACCTTATCCACCTGAATTCAAGCCAACAATGAAAATCACTACAGAAAGATTGAAGGTGGTCAATTTTAGTCCAAAAGGATGGTTGAGTAAGGAGGAAATAAAATTATTCTGAAATCTAATAGTTATCAGAGAAAAAGTTTTTGCTTTCTGTCCAGAAGAAAGAGGCTTGTTAAAACAAAGTTATTACCTTACATTATTACAGTAATAGATCATCAACCTTGGCAAAAAAAGGCCCATACCAATACCTGGATCAGTAAAGGAAGAGTTTATTGAATTAGTTAGAGAAAGAGTTAAAACTGGGTTATATGAAACTTCTACTTCAAGTTATTCAATTCCAGTATTTTGTGTAAAGAAGCATGATGGTAAACTAAGAGTTGTTCATGACTTACAAGAATTAAACAAGGTCACCATTAAAGATTCAGGTTTACCCCCAGCTACTGAAGACTTTGTGGAATCATTTTCTGGAAGAGCATGTTATGGACTAGGTGATATTATGGGAGGATATGATGAGAGGGAGCTAGCTGAAGAATCAAGACCACTCACAACATTTGATACCATTCTGTTGCTGTTTACCAGGCCCAAATGATGTGGATATTGCAAGATGAAATCCCTGAATATGCTGGAGTATTTATAAAGGATGGAGGAATCAAAGGACCTAGAAGTGACTATGGTGGAGCTGTTTTGGAATAAAACCCCAACATCAGGAAATTTATCTGGGAATTTGCTATTACTCTGGAAAGAATTTTGTTTAGAATAGAAGAAGCTGGACTCACTGTTGAAATTCTAACTGCTCACTTGAGCTGACTCCTTAAATCAAACAGTTGTAACTAGCTTTTTCCTCATTTCT
>KN362050.1:0-10059 GCA_000785685.1 Uromyces viciae-fabae
AAACCATTAGCAAGGGCGCTCTAAAGTCCTTCCTTTTGCCTATGAGAGTGGAATAGAAATTCCCATTGTTTTCCTAGGCTTTCTAGTGAATATTTTCCCACTTATTCATTATTACATATGTATAGCTACTTGTAATAAAGAATAATCTATTTTTCACGTAGTAATTTCAATATTTAATTTATATTGTAATTGAATCTATTTTAAATTAATTATTCCATGGTTTCAAGGTTGTCAATTATTTAATTCAATCTTATTTGAATAATGCATCAAGGTCTGGACCTTGGCATGTGAAGAGAAATGTCATTTGTTGGCATTTCCATTGTTTTGACTTGGCCTGGGAATAATTTATTTAATTTATTCTCAGGGATGTTTCCCAAGGTAATTATTCCCAAGTTGGCGAAGATTCTTTAAGTAGGTATGTGTACCTACTGTTTAAAAACTTCAACAAGCCATAACTTTTAAACTAAAAGAGTTATGACAATTCTGATTGAATTTCATGCATTTACTATAACCTGAGCATGTATTTAACATGCTGTGTGCGCCTGTAAGTAAATTTTAATTATTCTCCTTTTTGGTGTAATTGGTGTAATAATATTTATTTGGCTTAATTAGTGAAGAAGGGCTTAGAAATCATAGGTGGCTCAGCAGAGTGACCTAGGTTAAATTTTGATGAGGGTTCAGAATATGTAATAATATTCTGAGAATTTTGTATAATAAAAAGAATACATGAAATTTTACATGTTTTTATACTAATTTTATTATTTTGTAGGTTTTTTGGATACTTGCCTTGTTTTATCTCAAAACCTGACACATGCAGTTAATTTTTCAGGGGCCTCTGCATGCAAGCCTTGCATATGGATCTTCACACTTTCTTGGAGCTGAAGATCCATCTGAAAGGTCTGTTGCATTTTGGCCTCATCCCTTCCTCCCCCCCATTCTTCATCCTCTTCTTGCCAGTTTCTTTGATCCTGCACCCCACACCCCTCCTACATCCTTTCCACTCCTCATATCCCCTACCATGCCACCCAAAAAAGTCTGATTCTTCCACAAAAAGAAACCCCCAAAAAAGACAATCCTGTGGGACCATGATGGTGTTGATGGCAATGATCCCTCCATCACAATTTTGCTTCAATGTCTAGCTGCAGATGACAACTACAAGCAATTGTGAGGCAACACAGAAAAAGGGATGGCCCAAGAAGCCTTGTGCATTGAGGTGGTGTTAGTGATGGAAGCAAACAGTTTCAACCACAGTGATAATTTTTTTTTTCTTTGCTCATTTCCCTCTTCTTTTCACATTTCACCTTGATTGTGATGTTGAACTTGACTAACCATGTGTTTTCCCTCCTTGCAGGTATCCAAAAAAAAAAAACAAGTGATCTCCAATCTTCCTACGCAAAGGTTTGAGATTGGAAGAATAATACTGATTCCGTTTTTTTTTCTCACAACAAGGCCAACAGAGTAAAAACTTTCAACAAGTAACTAAAGACCGTGTGCCTTTACTGGGAAATCTTATATCCGGTAATGTCAGGTTTTGAGATAAAATACTTATCCAAAACAACCTACAAAATAATAAATATTAGATATTAATATAAGAAATCTTGAATATCTTTTTTATTATAAAGAATTCATAAAATATTATTAAATTTTCTGAATCCTCATCAAAAACTAACCTAGGTCACTCTGCGGAGCCACCCTTGAATTCTAAACCCTTCTTGAGATATTTAGCCCACAAGAATAATTATTACACAAAGCAGAAACAATTATAATTGACATATAGGCGCTTAGAGTATGATTAACACATACTTCATCATATGTTCATACATGAAATTCAGTCAGAATTGACGTAACTCCTCTATTTTAAAAGTTATGGGCTGGAGAAGTTTTTAAACAGTTATGTTCATACATGAAATTCAGTCAGAATTGACGTAACTCCTCTATTTCAAAAGTTATGGGCTGGAGAAGTTTTTAAACAGTAGGTACACATACCTACTTAGATAATTTTCCTTGACATTGTAACAATTTAAACAATGTAGAAACCTGGGAAAATAATTACAGATAATTATTCCCAGGATAATTCAAAAAGAATTAGGAAGAAATGATGTCATTTTCTTCACGCATAAAAAGTCTAGAATTCTAGAATAAAATTCAAATAAAATGAATTAAAATATTTACTTAAATTTAAGACCATGAGAAGTGTCTAAAATCTTAAATTAGAATACGTGAAAATATCACTATTCTTTATTACAATCCCCTTTTTGGTTGATTCATTCATTCATACAATTACATACAATAAACCAAACCAAACCAAATCAATACCACGAATAAAAGTAAGTTACTAGTGTCTTTAGACCAAAGTAAAAACCCTTTCACTTTATATTCCTGAACCAGCTATAGGCTCCACTAGAATTGCAACATAAGATAAGGACTATTCCCCCTCTTATCTTATTGCCCCAATTCTTTAGAAATAAATTGAGGAGGACTCCGGCCTCTGGACAGAGCAGCTTACCTCAAGCCTCCCCCCAATTATCTTAAATAATTTATTTATAAATTATTCCTTTAATTTATATTCCTGAACCAGCTATAGGCTCCACTAGAATTGCTACATAAGATAAAGACAATTCCCCCTTTTATCTACTAGTGTCTTTAGACCAAAGTAAAAACCCTTTTAATTTATATTCCTGAACCAGCTATAGGCTCCACTAGAATTGCTACATAAGATAAAGACAATTCCCCCTTTTATCTTATTGCCCCAATTCTTTAGAAATAAATTGAGGAGGACTCCGGCCTCTGGACAGAGCAGCTTACCTCAAGCCTCCCCCCAATTTATTTACAATTTATTTTATAAATTGTTCCTGTGCCACTGTTTTAACTATAAGTTAAACTACCACAGTAGACACTTTTATATAAGGTATATCCTTAATACAAAATAGCTGTATTAAACCTACAAGGTGTTTATTATTATTAAATAATAAATTATTTTGTGTTAAAATCATTATAAGATTTTATTTGTGGACATTCACAGTCCTTTATATTAAAATTAACATAAAAGGACATAGAAATACCTCACAGGTAATGGGCTCACAGTCTTGCACACAGACAATTTATTCTTTCTCCAATCTCACCTTCAAAATTGCTAACAATACAGCCTCAAACCCTGTTGTTGAGGAATTCATACCTAACTTAGCCAGTAATGGCAGGGATCCACCAGCCTCCGAAGAAAACGATACCCCAGTCCTAGTTTGCAATTAAAATAAAGATAAAAAAATAATTTTCTTCAGGTTCAACAAGGCACAAAAAACAACGGAAAAAAAATTGAGGAGATATTCATGAAATTGATGATAAAAAAACGCAAGGCCAATACCCACCAAGCAAAAGCAAAAGCAAGTGAGGTGAAGGTTGTCTTCATGAGAGAGCTAAGAGAGAAGGTCTACTCTATAGAATAGATATCCCTTCTCACCGCAAAAGAGTTTGAGGAACAGGCCCTGGGAAACTCAGGAAGTGTAAAATTATGGCAACTGAAGATAAAATTTATTACTGTTAGTTTTTAATAAAAATAATAGTTTTGATTTACAAATAATTTATTTTGACTTTTTAACAAAAATATATTTATTTTAATTATGAAATGAAATGGATTCTTACCTAAAGGAAATTAACTTGATGACTCTTTTTGAATAAATATATTTTTATTATATTTTTGAGTAATAATTTCAATAATTTAAATAATAATAATAATAATATTTTTATAATATTTTAATAATTCAATTTTTTATAATTTACTAGGGATCCTGGCGGTGCAAGTGCCACCTAACAGACCAACATCAATTTTTGGGCTTTGGGGAAGGGTTCAAGGAAATGTAGCATTTGCTGACTGTGTTATAGCCCTGGGATTTAATACAATGCTTAAGATTGAGGATTGCAGTAAGCCCATTTTTTTGGGTGGAACTAATTATTGTTCTTATTACTGAGGATGTTGGTGCAATAGCTTTAAATGACCCGTCTTGAAACACGGACCAAGGAGTCTAACATGCCTGCGAGTATTTGGGTGTTTGAAACCCTTATGCATAATGAAAGTAAATGTAAATGGGAACTTTTTTATGCGCACCATTGACCAGATGAATAAACAAATTACAAAGACTTAAATCATACTTGTAGGTGGTGGTGAATCATTCCCATTGCAAATCTAAAGAAATACAAATCAAGAGCATCCCTCCAAGCTTAGAATAACTGATGCATCTTAGCTATTAGCAAACAAATCCATGATGTTTTCCACTGCTTGTTCCAACTGAAGTTCCTCACCCTCAGGATGTCCCTCCAATACTTATACCAAATGAATCTTTGAGTTTTGGAAAATCATCAAAGAAATTATTGAAGGAGTCACTTAGCTCCTCCCTCTTTGGTTGTTTGAGAGTTAATTAGTCTCACGAACCATCCAACAATAACTATCTTCCCTATTTGGTAAGCCCCACCTCTTTCCCTACTAGGATTCCTCTCAACCTGTGATGGTGCTGGAACACAAACAAATGTCTGAGATTGGGATCATTAATGTATATTTCTGAAGGATTGGCTTAGTTTCTTCCTGTTTCTTGGTTTGAGAAGCAATAAATTCCAATAACTCTCCAATGAAAATTCAAGAATTAGGATCCATCACAATGATAATTTTCTCCAATCTATAAAATTGTGCATATGGATGGCTTGCTGAAAAGGAGTTCTGCCATTGTTTCATGGTTTCTTGATTGTAAGATTCTAAACCCTGCTCAATTTGAGTCAGTATCTGTTGATGGACTTCTTGTCCTATGCCATTGATTTGAGAGAAATTTGGTGGTTGTACATTTGAGGGGAGTAAGGGATGAATATTATGAAATAGTTTTCCTGAAATCCAGAAGTTAAATGTTCCACCTATACCTTTCTTTGACTGGTCAATACTTGTTCCAAGAGAAGCAAAGGAGATTGAATAGTTGTATGATTTAATATTGTTATAGAATGAAACTGATCCTGATTTGTACCAGGTTTAATCTGTTAGATGATATCTCCCTCTGGAATAGCAAAAACTCATGGTATCTGTCCCAGAAAGCAAATCCTGCACAAATTTTGGCTAGTGGCTTTTCTGTAAATACTTCCAGATAGAAAATTGACCATGAGAGCAACAAGAAACAGTTCATGTAGATGATTTTTCTTTGTACTCAAAGTTTCTTCCTTGTAGCCAATGAAGAGCACCACACCTGATACACTTGTCTTTGTGTTTGCCAATGTCTGATATTAAATTTGATCCAAGCTTGTTTCCAATGAATTTCTCATGATATTCAGCTGGACTTATGATGGGATTCCCTCTTTTGGACATTTGATTCTTCGAAAGGTACAAAGTGAGCAACCTAGATATGGTTATTGTTAGAATTCAAAGTATTCAGATATTATTCTCAAAATTAAATTTCACCTATTGTTCACACAACTTTGACAGGTATTTTAACTGGACTCAATTTCATTTTTGAATTTTCATTTCATTTTTGTTTTGTTTCATTTGCCTTTGACTTTTCAATTTATTTTCTTTTCATTAGTGGACTTATTTCTGACCTCCATACTTTTTCATAGTTTTATTTGACACTTTTCATAACTGCAAAAAGGTATGAAAGAGTATGTAGCATCTGAAGGACCTATCTCTGAAGCTTATAAACATATTTCCATAATTTTCTATTGCAGCCAAAACTGTGAAATCAAAGTATGTAAAAGTATGTAAGGCAGAAATGAGTCCAGCAATTCATTCTAATTTCATCAACTCAAATAAAATCACTCACCACTCAATTCTTCAAAATTCAAATTAATATTTGACTCACTCAATTCTCAACCTCTCAAACTGCATTCAAATCAGGTCAGATCATTTCAATTTTTCAATTCAATTATCTTCAATTTTTCCTTCCAATATTGTTGGTGAGAATAGAAAATAAATTTCAATCTCAATTAATTCATCAACTAAAATTTTAACATTTCAATCACATGAGTTCCCAAGCCAAAATAGTTGTCACTCTTGTTTCTCAACTTAAGCTTTGTTATAAAAAAATTAAAATAAATTGTTGGTTATTCATATTTTTCTTTTTCTTAAAAAAATCTTGTTAAGTTCTTTGATTCTTTCATCATTTGACTGTTTTACATACATATACACCACAGAAATATGGCTGCCACCTGCATGCAGATGGCGGTCCTGTATCCCATTGATATCTCAGGGTTAAGTGATGTTGTATCTCATATCTGATTTTGAACTAAATATTGTTTAGATCACCATTTAGTTAACTTTTGGAGCCTTGGCTCACAATGATGGGTAAACATAAAACCTTCAGTATTTACAAAGCTTTTCCTTGAAAAGAAAATGCCACATCATCTACAAATTACTGCAGTTGGTGTTTGAGAATTCTGAAAGTTTGGAAATGGAAAAGTCCAAACAAGTCCTAAGATGGCAAACTTGATTTTCCAAGGACTAATAGAAATTGATCATGTGAATCAAATATATATATTAAAAATACAGAGGGGGTGAATTTTATATGCTGGTTCCATTTATACACATTAAATAAGGAAAAATTAGAATACCTTGGAATAAAAGAAAAGATAGCTCACACTGATATTTTGTAACTCTCCAGATCTATTTAGGGCAAAACTTGAACAATAAACTCTTCTTATTGCTCTTTTTCATGTCTTCATTGGTGAATGCAATTACATTTTTGGTTCTAGGGCTAGGTTCTAGGTTTGCCACACATTTTCAAAGAGGTTTGCATTTCAATGAAGAAAAAAAATCAATTGATCTGTCTAATCATATCAGCATAAAAGAAATATTAATTTAATACCATCTGCAATTCATCCCTATTTTTTGTCTAAAAATGGTGAAGTGGTATGTCAATGATGGAAGGAAAGAGCTAAGAAGCGTGTCATTTCTTTATAGTATTGAGATGAAAAAAAAACTTTTGGGATGAAGTATAAGGCTCGGAGAATAATAACCTTTGTATTTCATTTTTGGACATGAACAGATTTAAAAGCCTGAAAGATCTGAGTTGAAAATAAGGAAACAATGAAGTCAATATATTATCACACTTGAAATAAGTTTAAAGAAAATGTTAGATCATATGTACCCAGATAATATCAATCAAAGAGAGCATGGATGAGGCTGAAAGTGTAGCAGAAAGAAGAATGGCAGAATGAAGTAGAACATTACAGATAGGAAGCTCACTCTATTTACTACCTTCTGGTTTTTTTTTGAATAATCACTGTGTTCAACAATGACAAGCCATAGTATAGATAAAATTACCAATAGAATGAAATTAGCAAAGCATGGTTTAACACCAAACACCAGAAGAAATTGGGGGACAACTGCCACCAGTTGACATGCAGATATCTCAGGTGCTACCATTATTCTTACTTTGAATGAACCCATAATTATATTCAATGCACAGTCACTGTGAACCATGCACAGTGACTGTGCATTGAAGTTACATTGAAATAATCAACCAGTAAGATGCAAGTAAGAATAAAATTAGTTTCAAAGTTACCACATGACAACTGCCAGCAGGTGTCCCCCAATTTCTACTGGTGAAATGAATAGAAATAGATAACTTTGAAAACATCAAAAGTCACAAGGATTCCCTACAGACCCAGTGTCTCGAAAGAAGCCTGTGTTAGACAGTCCAATCTACTGATTAATCAACGCTTAATAATTTGAATCCACAGAAAAAAGGGTTAATCATCCTGTATTAATTGACCACATATTTATCATGAGAATTTCTAAAATCGTAAATTCTGACTAAATCTACAATATGCCACCTACTATGTCTCTGTATGATTCCAAATGGCTAATAATTAAAGGGGGGTGTATTTTGATTGTAAAGCTTTTAACCAAGTTCTAGATATAAGATTCTGAAGTTGTGGTTGATTGTGAAGGATATGTTTTCTAAGTATTTGAGTTGTGTCCGGCAGGGACACTATTTAAGGTGTTGAGATTCTCCCTCATCCGGTTAAACAAAATCCCTATGTGGTATTGATTCTAATCCATAGTCTCCATATTTAACAGAATCCCAATCTTTAATCCAAGTCAATATCTCTATGAGTTCAATTCATGTAAGCCAAGTGTAGCATAATCGGGATCCAAACCAAATTAGAAAATCCTGATACCTAACTCTAAAAAATCTAAAACTGAAGATGCTATTAATTCTTCTCCTTCATTACCCAATTCACATTTTTGGCTACAGTTTAATCGGATTCATGGAGTCTCAAGTGGAACATTTTATCCAGCGGCATACATAATTTGAGGCATTTAAGAATTTGACCTTAAACTAGATGAGATGGTATTGAGTTGAATCTGTTTGGTCTAGCCTGAGTTTCCACCTAGACTTGTTGTGATATCTTTGTCTTGAAAATGAATTTAATCCTTTGAGACAGACTAACTATGACAGAACCTTGTGATTGATGTAGAATGAATTGTTTTGAGTATTGATGCAGGTATCACATGAAAAAGGCAATAAGAGGAAACCAATGAATTCCGTTGTAATTTTTATGGAAGCCTGATGGTGGAGTTCATGGGTTTTTTACTGTATTGATTTCTGCAAAAGGGTTTGAAATAAGTTATGTTATGGATGGAGCAAATAAGTCAGTACATTGAGTGATCCATTGGAGGAATAAGCCTGATTTGATACAAAAATATCACTTGTTTCATTGAGGTTTGTAACATGGCCCTTGATGTTTTGAGGGAAAATTATAGAACCCTTGGTGATGTGATGGAGGTGGCCTTTTTTGTTGTCATTACTGGTAATAAAGATTTTTGATGCCTGCTGAGAAATATTGGGCTCAATATTTATGGGAAAAAGCCGAAAGCCCTAACTGAGCTAAAGAAAAAGAGTTTATGAAAGAGATTGACTTGATGAGTTTATTTCAATTGAGAAAGCAGCCTATTTATAGGTTCTGCTTACATAATCAAACAATTGAATAAACAAAAAAAAATATTTTATAGAAGAATTAAGAAGGATTAAAAGAAGAGATTTATTATTGGTGACTCAAGAAGCTAAACTAGTACAGGACCCTATTGTATAATTTAAGATACAACAGCCTGAAGATGGAGAAACTAATAGGCTGTCAGCCTCTGTAATGCCAAGGAGTAATCCTTCTAGCTATACAGGGTGCAAGATTTAAGTTGGTATAAGGTTTGGTTTAATTATTTTAAGGAATAATTATATGTAATGATAAAATATTTATTTTATTAATATTTAAAATATTTTTTAAAGCAGGGGCCAGAGCCTCTGGGGTGTTTTTAATTCCCTGCTGGGTTAAATCAAGGGGCCTGTATGTTTTAGGCTTAAGTAATGTATAACTGTAATGTAACTGAATGATGATGATGGGGAGAAAAGAGCATGGAGAGAGGTCCTTTTTATATTATTTGGGATCCTCTTGGGGCGCTCTAATAGTTTTTGTAAGTGTCTCATGGATGTTGTAAGTGTTTTTAGCTATTTTTGACGGATTCTGTGGGCATGAGAACTTTCAATTGAAAAGAGTTCTCATGATGAAATTTTTATTTCAAGATTATCTCCGTCCTGTCTTGAAGTATGTATATTTCCAATAATTTTGTAATATAAATTCGAATAGATTTGTAATTTTGAATTCATTATAATGACAGGTATTTATATTATCATTTTAGTGAATTCTGTGGGCAAAATGAATCTTGCTTGACACAAGGTATGATGACGTGTAATTTATCCTAAATAAAGCGTCATCTATTCTTACTTTATATAGATTCAGATTTGCAATAACTTTTCTGCATGAGAAGTTATGATTTTTTACTAACTACCGTGGATTATTTGTAGTTTAGTAAATATTGGAAATTCTTTATTTCCATTCAAATTTATTTAAAATAAGTGGTTTATATTTTTTATAGTTTGTTCTTACTCTTAATTCCACGGGAAAAATATAAACTTCCACGGGGAGAAGTGTCTAGATGTTTGTTTAGTATTTTTAAATAGGGTGGGAATATGTTTCTGCATTATTGTCCACTTAATTTGAACAACGCAGTTTTGGCCCATTTAGGCCCGCGTG
>KN362052.1:4540-15137 GCA_000785685.1 Uromyces viciae-fabae
CTTCAGAGTCTGAGGATTCAGTTCAACCTAAACAGTAAAAAGGTAAAAAACAAAACAAACAACACAATCAGTAATCAAGTTGATTTGATTAATCATTAAATCAAAGATATATAGAAAATAAAATTAGGACATACTCGAGTTGCCTTGTGTTTGCGCTTGAAGAGGCTGGTTATAATAGCTTCCCCATGTTCTTTTTTTTTAGTATCATCAATGTTGTGCATTCGGGAGAGATGTTCAATCATACTCTTGGTACTTTTTTGTTTTATCTCGAGCTAGAACCTTATTACAAGGCTTTCCATTGGCAATGGGGACCGTACAGCGGAGTTTATCATCGTCTTGAATAATAAAATAAGTCCAAACCCAGCTCCGATATGGCACATGAGATGCCACTGGGGTTGGAGTCGTGGCCGTTGAGCTAGTAAAAATGCTGGGGTCCTGAATGGTTTCGATATCGTCCTCAGCATCGTTCATGGTATCAGATTGGCTGGTAAGTGGCTTATTTTGATTTTTTTTTCGAGTTTGCCGGGTTGGAGAGTCAGACTGGGGGGGGATTGGACCAGGACGGGTGGGCATGAGTGGTTAATACTGATATAATTATAGATAGAAGAATATAGAATATTAAGATGGGAATCTGGGATATAAAAGATATCTGATGTTGATGATATAGAAAATGTGACGTAGAAAATTTGGGAGATTTCACGGATCTGTCAAGAGATACCCGATTGGATTGGTTACCCGCGGTTTCCCGTACACCGCGGGAAACCGATAATATTCCCGTAACCGTCGGATAAAAAGTCGGGTCCGTAAAAGATTGTCCCCGACAATCGGGAATCCAGGTGGTTATTACGCCGGTGGGCATCCCGTAACCGACGGGGTCCAATCCTACCGCTGGGGTACAAGATTGTATCGGAGATTCAAAAGTGCAAGTTTGTTTTGACATAAATATAAACAGTTTTTGTAAATTTAAACTTAGGCGGCAAGAGTATGTAATGTGAGCGTGCTGGGATGACAGCAATAATATTCAATAAGTCAATATGTATTTTGATTCCTGGAGATTTTGATTATGAAAATAAAGAAATAAAATAAAGAAAAATAATTATAGAATATATATTCAAATACAACAAATAATATTTTATAATGATATGAAATAGATATTAATGTTTTCCACATACGGTATCTTGCTTTCCTCTTTCTATTATTTTTTCATCATCTTCATCTTTCCTACCTTTTTTTTAATCAAATATGCAACCACATTCTGATCCCTTCCAAGGTTTCACTTACTGCATAAGATTGCACAAGGATCAATAATGAGTAACGCTAACACAAGGCTTGGCTTGGGGTTTGAGGGCAAGGCCCAAGCCCTCAACCAAATCCACCAATACACCATCCTACCAGACTTTTAACTCAACTGAACAACCAATATGAAGTGGAAGTCTCCTCTGATCTACTCAGCTTCTGTGCCTCCCTCTCCCAACACTAAAAAACTGTGTTCCATCATAGAACTGGATAATCATGACACTGAAAGTAGCACCAAAGACTCAAGGCTCAACCTGACTAAGGTAGGCTGGGTACGGAATCATTTTGATGATTCACAGGATCCAAGATTTTTTATTTTATAGCTAGTTCTCAAGGGGGTCAAGTTTGTGGGGAAAAGCTAAAACAATATAAAAGTTGAAGTACTAAACCTTTTCATGGCCTTTTTGACAAATTTATCACCTTGTGGGCCCCAGGTACTCAAGAGAATCAAGACACATCACATGGATATTTCCAAATGAAGCAAAAAAGTAATATTATGTCCTAATATAAGTCTCTTGTTCTATTTTATTTGCATTTTCTTGGCGCACAATTAGATATTGTTTGTCATAATATCTTATTGAATATTATGAGATCCAACTTAGCAACAAAAAACTTGATAATGTGCTTGTATACCTTTTCAATGAGAGAAATCTTCCCTTCTTGTTCCTGTCAGGGAAGCCCTTCTGTTGAAATTATAGCAAAAAGAATGGAAGAATCATTTTTTTAATGTTTGTTCCATAATTTTGAATTTTTTTTTTAAGATTTCAATGTTTGATGGTGAAATAAAGAGACACAAATTGAAGAAATTAAAAAGTGGGGCTCACCCTTGGATTCTCTCAGGGCATGGAGTAAAAATAGGATAAAGAGCCAATAGGAAAATTTTATTTCATATTAGAACTATTTATAAGAAACAAAAAATTGGTTCTGAAACCTGTCAAAATAATTTAATTGATAAAAGAAAGTTTAATTACATGGAAAATTGTAAGTCAAATTTATAAACTGCAAGAAAATTATTACACAGTAAAATTAATCAAAACAAATTAAAATAAATTTTGTTTATTTATTTAGGTTTGAATAAATTACCTAAAAAATTATCGATATAATTATTCTTACCAACAAAATCAAAGGTGAGGATTTGATACAGAGCACAAGCCTTTCAAAAAATTAATTGGCACCCTTGATGGGGTCTTGATCCCCTCAACATTGCCAGCAGAGAAGCACAGAAACTTCTGTAGCTGTAAAGGCTTCATTTATCACAATATTCTAGTGGTGTTTAAATTCAATTTAAAATTTTTCATATCTTGGAGGGTTGGGAGGGAAGCACCCACAATTCTAGAGTATTTGAAAATGTGTTCACCAAAGGTTTCAGAATTCCAAATGGTTACTATTCCCTGGTTGATTCTAGATATTGTATGCAGAAGTGCTTTTTGGTCCCATATCAAGGCATTTGGTACCATTTAAAATAGAAAGCATCAGCGGGGAAGAATCCTCAAACTCAAAAGTATATTTACCACCTTCAATATGTTTCACTACACAATGTAGTGGAAAGGATTTTTGGTTGTTTGAAATCCATGTTTAAGATATGAACCCCACTTGTTGAGCACCATCTTTGTTTCCAGTTCCAGCTTATCTATATGCTGGAAATTCTCTGGAGTTTCCTCCAAAAACATCAGCAACTAGATCATAAGAAATCTCACTTGCAAAGAAAAAAGAAAAATGTGGGAAACGATGATGCCATTGATCCCCTCAATAAAATTTACACAGGTTGGAGAACAACTTAAGATTACAACAAAACATTTTGGAATCTTGCTGATCTGTGAAAGAAACTATGGACTTGATTTCATAACTACCTTTCTGGTAGATCATGATATCCTTATCTCCTTTTGCTCTATGCCATTGATATATTCTTTTTTCTCTCTCTCTCATTGATCTATTCATTTTCTCCTATCTCTTCTGGTTTTCTTTCTTATTCCTTCTCATTTTCTTATTTATCTCTCTCATTGATCCAATGGTTCCTTTTCTCTCAATTACTTATATAGCTTATGGAAACATATATATAATTATTGCCAATAAAAAAAATGAAATAAAAATTGAAAATGAGAGACCAGCAAGGAAAAGAGAAGTTTGAATAAAAATAACAAGACCAGAAGGAAGAAAATACTTGAGAAATCCACAAGTAAATCCTTAAAAGCAAAAGCAAAAAACAAATAAGAATAGAAAAAAAAGGTACTAAACAAGAAGGAAATTGACCAAAAAAAAAAAACAAATAGATGTGAATGATGTCAATGGCTATTAGAGTAAGTTCCCACAAGCCAGGCCTTGCATAGTTACATGTTTGTTGTTGATTACAGAAAGAGAAACATATTGGCATGGGCCTCTGATTCAAAAACCTTGATGTATTTCATTTATTCAAGTGGCGGGATGGATTCTAATAAAATTGATCCCATCTTTTCAATAGCTCAAGTGATGGATTTCTTTTGGGAGGAAGTTTCTTTTTTGTTGCATACAATTTTTCCAGCAAGCCAGTGTTTCACAAAACCAAGACAATTCTATTGACATCATGCTTCCAAATCCAAAACTTGCTTTTGTAGACTCTTTTTTTGGGTTTTTCTTGAACCTCATCATTTTCTTCATTGCCTTTGCTTGATGGTCATCCTCAGTTTTTAAATTTCTTGAACTTTGCTTGATTGAAGCTGCAGAGAGTCCAGATAATCCAGAAATAGATTGATCCTCTGGTTTGGTCTTGGCCTCAAAATGAGAATCTGGTGGAAGTGCTGTTTCACCAGTGGCATAAGTACTATTGAGAATCTCTTGCACTCATCCATACCATTTGATGGGATTGCTTTGCAATATTCCAAATTTGTTTTTAGGATAAGCCTGAATGTAAAAAATAAATTGAGGTGAGCTCAAAGGTAGACTAAGATGAGAAAGAAAACAAAGTGAGAATCCATCAATCAATAATCTCTCTGAATTTACCTTCTTCAGATGTGACCATTTTAGTATTAGGATCCCAGCCAAACATGGACTTATAAGACAAAAGGTTAATTTCAAGTTAGATCTCCGGGTAGATCTCCCAAAGGGATCTATTTTGATTTTTGACCTATTTTAAATCAAAATCCACACCAAATTAAAGCTTAATCTCTCGTGACCAACCATTGGTTTAGAATTCGCTGTTGTTGGTAGCTTTACCATTGGAATAATGAGCTGGAATGAACTGGATTAACACTGTCTTTTGCTTGGTAGTCCAAATGTGGTTTGGTTTTTTTTCTTCTTATTTTTTTTTTTTTTTTTTGGTTTGGTTTATTTTGGTTGTGATTTTCTTCTTGAGGGTAATAACAAATCATCCTTGGAAGAGTCAAACTCAAGAGATGGATCAAGTACTATGGCTGAGAGTGGGGGATAAAGAGAAAAGAAGGACTTGGAAAGCTTGATGAACAAAAAGTATATCCATTTATTTTTACCTTCAAATTAGAACTTTTAATAAAAAATTAAAATGATTATTTGTTTTTCTGATTTAATTACTAAGGGCCAACAACCAGTTTTCAATTTCACAACAGAATAAATGTATGAACAATTTGTTTTTGTGAAAATGGAAAATAGAAAGTAGATAAGAACAAAAACAACAAACAGGTTATATATTTTTCATATGTTTATCAGTTTAATTTCAGGAGAACTGGTGAGTTTATAAGAAGGCATATGTTTGAAGAAAGGAATGTTATAATTTTTTTAAAATATTTTAGAAAAGATATTCAGTTTAATTACCTTACCTAGATAAGAGACTAAGTTCTCCTAGTGTCATCTTTTATTTTAAATTTTGACTTGCAGATTATTTTGTTGTTTTGATATTAGTTTTATCTCTGAGTGTGTGATTTTGTTTCCTTCATTTTTAATAATTAAATATTTTGAATTAAGAAAACAAAAGTCTGTGTTGTTCAAAATTTCCTGTTTTTCAAACATGATTTTATCATATTTTCAGATCTGGAATTAAATTATATAACAAAATTTGATATTTTACCAAACATAATTGACTTTATATCTACTTGAATTGATATTTGATCTGCCCCAATTAATCAATATTAACATAACTAATATTATATCAAATTTTAACTGCCTGATATAATTTCCATGGGCTCAAAAATTGCCTCAGACAGAAACATCAACTGCCAGAATGATTATATCAGATTCCTCCATCTGGCATTAAATCAGTTGGAAAGATCCAATATTATATCCGGCAGAACTGACATTGAAATGACATTATATCTACCTAATGTGATATTACATCTAACAAAACAGATATCTCATCTACTTGTCAAATAAATGATGATTTAAAAAGAATTAAAAGAACTAAAAACTTAAAAGCTATAATTAGTGAGTAAAAAGTTCATAAAATAAATAAAAATTAAAAATAAAAATAGTTAATATAAATAACTAATTAAAAAAATTAAAAATAAAATTATCAAAAGCAGGGGAAAAAGTTATTAAAAATCATAACAGACACTGTGGATAAAAGAATAAAAAATGTTTTTAAATAAATTAACAGTAAGTTAATTAATTCTAAAAATTACTTAAAAAATTAAAAGTAACAAAAAGAACAAAAATAATTAATAAAATTAAACAAGAAATAAATAACGATAAAAGAAATAAAATAAAAATTAAAATATAAATAATGAATGTGAAATTAGATTACTTATTTCACATTCGTTGATTTTTTTTTGTATATCGAATGACGAATGAAAATTTGAATGACGTCAAATACAATCACTGTGAAATGATTCAAGAGTGTGAAATAAAAATTGTAATTTTAGTCTTTTCATTTTTCAATAAATTTTATTCATTCTTTTTCGACATTTTTATTATCAATAATTAAAATTAAAAATATCAATAAAACATTAAAATAAATATTATTCATATATTAAATATAAATAATCTTAGTAAATTTTATAAATTAATTAATTAAATAATAGCTTTATATCAAATCAATTTCAATAGTTATAATCTTAGTATCAACAAAATATAATAATCAGTTCAAACAAAATAAAGAAGCAAGGCATTTATTGATTTTGCTTTTAGGTAAATTAAATAATTCCATATTTTTCTCTTGTTTATAAATAAAATATTAAAAAGAATAAATGGTTGTAAATAATAATAAAATATATATAAAAAGAAATTTTTTTCTAATTAAGTAATAAATTTTTCTTTTAGTTGCCTAAATATCAACACTACTCAGCCTATTTAATATCAACATATTTGACTTCATATCACATTTTTATGTCTGATACAAATTTTTTTGGCCCAGGGAAATAATATCAGATGGAAAATTCTGAAAACAAGTCAGTTATTTTGATATTAAATGGGTTTAGCTAATGCAATATCCACTATGATAGATAGAATATCATTTGAGGTAGATGTAAATCAGCTCTGGTAGATACAATACCAGTTTTTCCTGATTTAATATCACATTCTTTCATCTGATGTAACACTGGATTTCAGAATCTGATAGAACCATGCTTTCAGTGATCCGATGTGAAAATATTTATTTCAATATTAAATAGTTTCTGCAGATTCAATAGCTGATGTAATAGATTTAACATTACTGAAGCTGATGATAATAACATTTGTGGTAGATTAATTTCCATTTTGTCTGTCATAAAGATTGGAAATCTTAATCTTATTTAATGCTAGATGCATTGCAAAAAAATCTCTTTTAACTGCCTGAAGTTGACATGCAGAATATTCCAACCTTTCCCTTCTTCTTTTTCAAGGTTTACTTTGAATTCACATGGACTGTAAATCCAATTAAGACTCAAGTAAAACCCAATTTGTCACCCAAATTGAACCCCAGTTTTCTCATTTCAACTGGTGACAGTTAATCAAGATTATTTTTCAGTGATGTGTTAATCTGATACAATCATTCTGACAATGTATAATTTTCATTGAAATGGTCTATTATTTGATAGTATCATACTTTTCTCTTTTATTCTCTTTTTTTTTATTTATTACTGATAATTTTCAGACTTAAAAAGGTTTGATTTCAGCACAATATAAAAATAAACAAAAATGAAGAAGAATAAAAAGAAAGAAAAATAAAAATAAGAAAAATAAGAATAAACCTTAAAAAGGGTAGCAACAGATAAAAACAAGAATGACCAGCTAGAATAAGACACAAGTGAGGTACAAACTAGAAAAAAGATTGAGTTAGTGTTTAATAAGTGAACATAAAAATAATAAAAATAAAATAAAGTAAAATAAAAATGAGAATAATTAAATACCAAGATGGGCTAAAAGTTTTAGCAGTTGTACCTGATTCCTTGTATGAGAAAGTGTTCTGATGAGAAAAAATAAAAAGGAATAACAGAGTTTGATAATGAGAAAGAAGTTTGTGAAAGTGATGTGAAAGAAATGTGACAGGATAAAAATAAAAAATAAAATAGAAATAAGAAGATAAAATAAAAAATAAAAATAAAGGAAAAAAAAAATTAAGTATAAATCCAACAATTACAAGTCCTAGTGGAGGCCCCTTTGAATATTTCTGGTTTCCCTCTATTTTCTGCACCCACACCATGCCCCTTAGATTTATGCAAAGAGTTAAATATTTTGTTGGAATTTGGTCCTCTTGACTGCTCATCAAAAATTATGCCTTATGCCCAGTTTTTCCCATCAAGAGTAATTTAATTTCACAATGAATATATTCTAAAGAAAAATAATAAAGAATTAAGATTAAGATGAAATTCTCAATGTAGATGGTATCTGGTAGTATATGTCTTGTAATCTTTGAACCCTGATGATCTTGCTACATTCTCTAGGAGTTTATTTTCAATTATATTATATTTCTACTTTTTTGGGGTTAAATAATAGGAAATAATGATCCCTCTTGTAGTGTGAAATAGTAGCTTAGTAGTAATATCATAGGTAGTGAAAAAAAGAGGCTCTGACCCATTTTGTACTCCATAAATTATCTCAAGTGTCTATTAAAAAATCTCTTGACCTTTCATTTACTTTAGTGTTAGGTTTAGAACCACTTTAGACCCTAGAATGTTGTTCCGGGGGTTATATTATTTTTTCTTTCTATAAAATCTCAGTAGTTAGATCAGAAATAAAATATATTTGTTCTTCATCTTGAAAATCCAAAAAACCCATCAGCCAACCCAAGTGAGATCTCATCCTCCTTGCCCTCATCCTTAATCTTGCGCTCTCTTGTTTTCTATTAAAAAAATCATAAAAACAAAAAACATTGAAAAATAAATTAAAAATAAGATTCTGAAAATATTTTTATGGCTCTCTTTTTCAACATATTGGGCCTTGAGTTTTTAGAAATTTCTTCCCCAGACCTATGATTTTGAAAAAAGAATAAAAAATAAAAAATAAAAAAAACACATGCAAGCTCACGCAAGATTAATATTTTACTCAAGTTGAGTTCAGAAACGTTCAATCAGAAAACATGAAAACTAAAATTTGAGAAAATAAAACTTAGATTTAATTCAATCATCATAACCTAGCTCTTCAGCACCTTGATTTTTTTTTTCAGAAACATCCTTCATTCATGGTACTTGAATATTTTTTGCACTTACAAAAGCCTGATTTTTGAACCCACATAGATCTTTTGGAAATTTTTTTTTTCTGTTTTGAACAGTTGTTATTCATTGTATTTGAGCTTTTTACAATGCTAAAGATTTTTTGTCCAAGGTATTTTTTTGTTGATAGAAAAGATTGAGAGTTGAAACTGACAAATATTTAATTCAAAATTTATTAAAAAATCAAGTTTTTTGATGAGAAAATCAAAAGAAAATAGAAAAAAATAAAAAAAATAACAAAAGAAACAAAAAGAAGAGAAGAGCCAAAACAACATACGTTCTGGTGATCAGGTAATGAAGCTGCAGATTGAATTGGGAAAGTTGGGAAAGTGTTTGGAGTTTGTTGAGTGGATTGGAGTAATATTGGAATTTTTTTAATTGATTTTTTGGTTTGGTTAAGTTGGTCTGAGTAAAATTTGAGCTTTTTTACTTAGTTAAAGAAAATGAAAAAAGGTACGGTTTAACTATAACAATTGATAAAATTTTGTGTAAGTTTCATGCTATGCTACATGTTAGAGTAGTGGGGTACCATTTCCCACTCCATTTTAGAGTAGTGGGTACCATTGCTACACTCAATGTTAGTGTAGCATTTGACTCGCTAACACCAATGTAAGCCTGCCACAGAGGAATCTGAGTAGTGTTAGCTGGTTTTCTTATGGCTCAGCTAACGCTATGCTACAGCTACAAAACAAATCCCAATTTTTTTTAGCTTTAGTGTTCAAAATCATGCGCTAACTGTAGCTTCCTGTTAGGGTAACACAAAACGCTAACACTACACTACACTAATGTTATGTGTAGTGTAGCTGAACCACCTTTGATGAGCATTAGCAGGAAACACTTTACCTTGATATTCACATTCAATGTGACTGAGACACTAACCAACCTTCTAATTGAGAAAGATAAATATTCTGATGTAAAATGATGTTTATTGAAAGACCTTTAAGTTTGGATGTCCAGTTTATGTAACTTGAAGCAATATGAATCAGTAAAACCTGAATCCTCTGCTGGATAGGTTGATAAAGGGAAAAAAGAAAGGAATTTTTTAGAAAAATCATAAATTACAAGAATTTACTCCCACAAGGAACTTAAAAGTGTTTTTCAAAATAATAAAAAAACAATTTAAATTTTATTAAAATAAAATTGAAAATTTTATTATTTTCATATTAATTATTTATCATTCTAGAATAAATAGAATAGAATAAATAGAATAGAATAAATAGAATAAAATAAATAGAATAGAATAAATAGAATAGAATAAATAGAATAGAATAAATAGAATATAATAAATAGAATGATGATCTAAAAGAACAAAAATTATTTACAAAAGTTTTCAATTTAATGCATAAAATTTAATAAATGAAAATTAAATGAATTAAAGTTAAATCGATTAAAATTACTTGTGAAAATCATTACCACAGCAATGATTTAATTATAAATAAATAAAATAAAATAAAAATATCAATAATAATTATAATATTTTATAATTATTAGGGGGTTTCAAATATCACCAAACCAGACATTACAAACACGATGTTTTTTTTGGATCAAACCCAACTTTTTAATTTCAAGTTTTTCAAAAAATCTTGACCCAACTGAGGTATTTTTTGAAATGCAGTTTTTCATGAAAGCATTGTTTTTTGAGCCAAACCAGACAGTTCAAAATAAGTGGTTTTTTTTGAAATAATCCTCACCCATCACACCACATCCATCTCTCCTCAACTACCAAATTT
>JNCO01004541.1:0-14653 GCA_000785685.1 Uromyces viciae-fabae
GGCCATATTTCCCGCATTAACCATTTTTTTTATTTTTTATTTGATTTCGCGTACTCCCTAAATATGGAGTACTTCTATTTTTTTTTTTGAGCTAAATAGCTCAGAATATGAATTAGGGGGGTTCAGGATTCTGGGAAAAAAGTTTGGTAACTCTAGGACACCTAGAAGTATTTTTAAATTTTTTTTAAAAAAATCAAAAAAGGCCAGACGGCCTCCTGACGTAAAAAACCGGTGCACGACAGGTTTTGGGCGGTGCCAGAAACGACCCCCTTAAATTAATTTATAAAATCAAAATTAAAAGTATCAATTCAAATTTAAGTAAATGCTTCAACTATTTTTACTTGAAAATTTATTACAGTTAATTTAGAAATTCATTTAAAATCATAATTTAGCTTGATTAAAATTTAATAATATAGCTAAAATTTTTAATTTTTAATATTTATAAATTTATTTTATTAAAAAAAATAAACATATAAATCAAATATATTGACCATTTTTAATTTTTATAAATATAATGGAAGCATTCATATTTCAGTTATTAATAAAATTAATTAAAATTACTTGACATTAAAAAATTTAACTAAAATATATGTATTAAAAAATCAATTAATTAAACAAATTTAACTTATTTTTAAGAAATTATATCAGCTGGAGGAATGAATGACTCAATAATTCTCATTTATTTATAATTGGTAGGTTTTCCTGATGTTAAAACCTGCCTTATACTTTGAAATATTCAAGGTCTTAATAGTTTTTCAAAGAGACAAGCTTACAAATAATTCTAACTGTGAATTTGGACTCAAATGTGTTGAATTTATGAGCTAGAATTTGTAAGAATTTTTTTGTAATGATTTAAAATTTATTTAATAATTTTTTATTTGTTTTAATGATAAATTTTTATGGGATTTAGGATGGGACTAGAGGATCTCAGGGAGCTCAATGCTTTTAGGAAAGGTTCACGGAAAAAAAGAGTGAAGAAAGAACCAATAGTTTTATTTATTTCTGACAACAGCAGTTTAAATAGAATAAAAAAAATAATTAGCCCCCTGAACAACATTTCAAGGGTTTAAAATGGTTCTAACAAAAATGCCAAGTTAAGAAAATATTTAAAACAGCTAGAGATGATAAAAATAACTTGAAACGGGTCAATGCCTCTTAATCAAAGTATTTTAGCTCACTACTATAGTTTAAATCTTTAAATTGTAAATAGAGGCATTAATTCTAATTACTTAACTTCCAAATAATAAAAATATAATATAATTGAAAATAGACTGCTAGAGAATGAAGCAAGATGATCAGGGTTCAAAGACTACAAGACACATACTACCAGCTACCATCTACTTTAGAATATCCTCTTAAATTTAATTTTCTATTATTTTTATTTAAAATATATTCTTTTGAAATTAAATTAATCTTGAATGTTGAAAACTGAGCATAAGGTATAAATTGAAGAGTGGCCATGAGGACCGAATTCCAACAATATGGCTTTACTATAGAACTATAAATCCCCCCAGTGAGATCCAAATGGTGCACTCCAAGAGAAATTTGTGAAAAATAAAAATGGAGAAAAAACAGACAATGTGATGGCATTGTCAAGGGTAGAGATATCACAGTATACAACTGTTACATGAAGGGAGCAGATCCATAAATTTTTGATAAAAAATAAAATTAGGTTGACTCATTTCTGGCCTATAGTTCCGTGGATGACTGTAAAAAAAAAAAATCCTTTTCTTTTTTTTTTAGATATTTATATATCAAATTTTACTAATTTGCTTGCTCTTTTTTTTTTTTTTTTTGGTGGGTGGATGAAAAAAAATAATTATAAGAATTATGTGCATACTTCCATACTTGTAAGTCACAGTATGGGAAGTATGCAAAAGTTTTCCAACATAGACCCCCATAGACCCCTGATTATATTGGAAATCTCAATCTGGAATTCTGGAGTGGGTGTGATGAGAGGGGAGGCCAACCTTCTGGGGGAAAATGGGGAGAAACTATGGACACATGATTCATTCAGGATGTAAATGGGCTGGCTGACCTGGAGGAAAACTGTGACCTGTTGGGTCATGGGCCGGTTTTGGCTGCCCCCTATTCTGTAAATTCAGGAAATGACCCAACCCGGAGAGACCCGGATTGGAACACAGGATGGGTTCAGGAAGATTATTTTACAGTTGGGTCAACCCGACAGACTGTTAGTACATGCTCAAACTGGGTTTATGCACTTGATTTAAGTTGATAGTGCTTATCTACCCTTTCTGTAATGCATAAAATTAAAATTTAAAGTTACATATCACATAATATGTATTTCAAGTTTAGACTTTAAACATGTACATGATTATATCTACTGTTGTACAACTTTTACCATTCTTCCATATATTTATGTATGATATGATATATCATCACATCATACTGATACATATATCATGATTTTTTTTTTTTGAGTCAACTTCCCCCTCCTTCCCCCTCTGAATTTGCCACGGCCTCCCATTTTCTTAATTTTTTTTATTTAGTCAACCTCTAGATTCAATCCCTCCTTCCCCCTATTAATTTCCCCTCCCCTTTTTTCTCAACTTCCCGAAAAACAATTCCACCATCACAATGAGACCATCCAAACAATGACTACCCCCAAAAACTGGATGTGGACCACCAAAACTATCTTCTGCTCAAACTCCCACAGCTACTCCCCAGTACAATGCAGAAAGCAACCAGGACAATGCCAATTTCCCCAAAGCAGCTACCCCTCCTGAGAAGATCACAGAAGACGTACAGCACACTGACTGGGAAATTAACATGCCCAAGTCAACTGGCTGTACCACACCTGCTAACCCTAATCCACCAACAACCAAATTTGACATTGAAAATGAAATTGAAAAGATCACTCCCTTAACTCTGAGAAACCTGTACCAAAACCCTGCCAAGAAAAAGCATAAAACAATCAGTGGAATATGGGAACATTTTGAACGGACATGCCAAGGTCATAATTTTACTAGTTTTTTGTTTACTTTTTTTGGTCCATTACAGTTTGAATTACATTTGCTGATGATTGACTTTTTTTTTTCAGTTGCCTTTTTTGGCTTTGAATTGTAGGAACTGAAGTCAAAGCTACTTGAAAAGCATGTAGACTACAGCACACTGACTGGGAAATTAACATGCCCAAGTCAACTGGCTGTACCACACCTGCTAACCCTAATCCACCAACAACCAAATTTGACATTGAAAATGAAATTGAAAAGATCACTCCCTTAACTCTGAGAAACCTGTACCAAAACCCTGCCAAGAAAAAGCATAAAACAATCAGTGGAATATGGGAACATTTTGAACGGACATGCCAAGGTCATAATTTTACTAGTTTTTTGTTTACTTTTTTTGGTCCATTACAGTTTGAATTACATTTGCTGATGATTGACTTTTTTTTTTTCAGTTGCCTTTTTTGGCTTTGAATTGTAGGAACTGAAGTCAAAGCTACTTGAAAAGCATGTAGACTCAATATGAACAGGAAAAATTTGCATGGCACAAAACATCTTTGGTATCATTTGGACCAATGAACCACTCACATTGGAAACCATCAGCAAAGTCTCCTCAAATTCACTGCTGCTTCCTGTACTCCAGCAACAGCTGCAACTTGGAGATTTTTTCAACAGGTCTCCCAAGAATTGATCACAAAAATGTTTATTGCATATGAACTTCCTTTTAAAATCTCATTCAAAAGCTATTCTTGAAAACCTTTATTTTTTCATTAAAACCAAAATTCAAGTTACTCAGCCATGGCACACTCAAGAACAACATTATTTCTTACTTTCAATCCAAGAAGTGGGACCTTCTCTCCTTACTTTTGAAAATCAATCATATTGCTTTAACAACTGATTTTTTATGGTCATCTAACCAGACCCCCTTTATGGTGGTGTCTGGTTACTTTATCACAGAAAACTGGACACTACAAAAAATGATTTTGTCTTTCAAAGAGCTTCCCACTCCACACAATGGCCTCACTATTGCTGACCAGTTGATCAGCTTGATTGTAGAATGAAATATTTTGGATAAATTTTGTTTCATTACTCTTGACAATGCTTCAGTTAACGACACCACTATTAATTGAGTTTTTGCATTATTAAAAGATCAATCAAAATTTCCCCCCACCATTGATGGTAAGGTTTTCCATGTGTGATGTGACACACATATAATCAACCTATTTGTGAAGGATGGCCTCCATACTGTCTCAAGTGGAATTCAGAAGATTTGTGATGCTGTACAGTACACAAAGAGCTCGCTGAAAACAATCCTTCAAGGAGGTGATTGATCTGACCAGGAGGAAGACACAAGCCCTTCCCTCAGTTGCTATTCCAACACATTGGAGTTCAACCTACCTGATTCTGAAGTCCTCAATCCCATACAAGCATGTGTTTGAAAATCTCTCAATGCAAGATTCAAATTTTTCTGATTGCCCAACTGACACCAAATGGGCTGAAATCTCCACCATGTGTGAATTCATGGCCATTTTCCACCAAGGTAGGGTATCTCCTCATTTCTTCCATTTTTTTCTTTTAAAAATTGTGTTTTGATTGTTGATTTTGATATTTTGGTCTTTCTTTAGCTACATTAGATCTTGGGATGACTCTCCATCCCACAGCTCATTTGGTGTACCCCACCATGAAGAGAATCAAATCTGAACTCAAGAAGACACTAATCGATTCCTTCCAAGCCAATTGCATCAAGGCAATATGAGACAAATACAAAAATTATTGGGCAAGGATGAAACAGTTCTCTCCTGTTTTCCTTGTATTTGACCCACAATCAAAACTCATGCGTATAAAATTTTTTCTCTCAGAAGACATGGATCTGCCCTCAGCTGAAGATTTGATTGAAAAAATCAAATGTGACTTAACACAATGTTTCAACAAAGTAAGCAATGAAAAATTGAAGACAAGGAATCAGGCAACCATTTAATCTGATCTCAGCACCTCCCAAACACAGAAGCAAGCAATCAAGAAGGATGATGATTATGCTTGCTGCAATAAATTCCTTGCCTCAAAGAAGATGAATAAACCACCCTCAATGACTGCCCAGCTGAAGCTTTACCTTCAAGAACCACCATTGGACAATGATTCAAAAAAATTTAATATACTCTTGTGGTGGGCAATTGAAAAGGCAAGGTTTCCTAAGTTAGCACTCATTTCCAAAATGGTACTCATGACTCCAATGACCTCAATTGCATTGGAGTCTGCATTTTCCACTGGTAGTAGATTCCTCAGTGACTATTTTAGTAAGTTGAATCCAGGTAAAGTTGAAGCCCTTTTTTTTGTGCACAGGATTGGATTGCTTGTGAAGTTGAAACTGATAATGATACATCAGAGTAGTCTTGTCTGAGTCCCTTTTTTGTGTTTCTTTTTATTTTTAATTTACCTTATTTCCTTGTTTTTGGTTTAACTATTTTTTTTTTACAATATTACATCTTAAGTTACAATATTACATCTTAAGTTACAATATTAAATCTTAAGTTACAATATTACATCTTAAGTATAAGTATAATACATGTGTAGTTTTTCTTAAAGTAAAAAATATATATGAAATACATGAAATTGCAATTTGAAGCTGAGAATGATAATGAGAAAGAACTTTAATGTGCTCATTCTGCAAGCAAGAAACAGCCTGGTTCAACCTGGGTTGACCCGGACCCGTTAGTTCATGAAGCGGGTTCAGGTCTGGTCATCACTTTTGTGAAATATAACTGACCCGCCCCAGCCCGCCCTGATTGCTGGGTAGGGTCTGGGCACTGTTTTTTGACCCAGAACCAACCAATTTACAACCTGAATTCATTTCTAATAGATTTACTCCAGTTTCCATAGTTCCATATCTCAGCCAAAAAAAAACTATGCAAGTATGCAGAAAAACCTGCATACTTGTGTGGACCAGAAATTGAAAATTTTATGCCAATAAAATCAGGTAAAAGCCAAAAGCTCTGTTGACTGAGCTGGCTGGGCAAGATGGAAGAGATGAAAGAGTTTTAAAAGAAGTGAACTCGATACCTTTATTTCAATGGGTGAGCAGGCCTATTTATAGGTCCTGCTTACATAATCAAAATAAGTACAAGAATAAAGAAAACTATTTTAAAGATAAAAGAAAGAAGAATATGAGAGATAAAAATAGAATAAGTTTAATATCTCAACTCAATCAATATGAATGAAAAATACTACTGGATAAACTGTGCTAACACAGTAGAGTAAATACATATTGATTGAAAGAAAAAGAAATAAAAATAGTAGAGTAGTTTAAGTAAAAGAAGAAGTAGTAGAATAAAATAGAATAGTATTAGTAATAACTGCAGGAGTAGTAACAACAGTTATAGAGTAGTAGTTTTGAGTTAATAACTAAAGGAGAAGTAACATCAGTTATTTAGTAGTAGTTTATAACTGAAGGAGAATTGACATCAGTTATAGAGTAGTAGTTTAAGAGTAAAGTTAATAGTTTTAGTAAGAAGAGTAATAGTATAGTAATAGTAGTTAAGTAGTTTAGTTTAGACAGCTTATAAGATTGTCTTATAATGTAGTAAGAATAGATTAAGATAAATATTTAATTAGAATGAAGTCACTCAGAATCCAAAAGAAATGAGTCCGCCAATTGAAGTCACTTCAGGAATGGTAATATCTGTGGAAAACAGTGATGATTAATTCTCAAGAGGAGGAATAATCTCAAAAAACCTGTTTTCAATTGGCTATTACTTTTCCAAAAAAATTAGACCCTTTCCTCTTCCAAAATTTTACCTTCATGGTCTTGTCCACTAACTCAGTTACTTCAAATTAGTCAATGGAATAATTTCTGTTCCATACAAGTATATGGGTTTTTCCCCATACTTCCATATGTTTTTTTTTTTTTTTGCTGAGGCATGCAACTATGGAAACCGGCATACATCTATCCATGTGTCCATAGTTTTGCCCCATCATCCCCTGGGAGGTTGGCCTCCCCTCTCATCAAACCCATGTTAGATTGAATTCAAATTAGTCAATGGAATAATTTTTGTTCCATACAAGTATATGGGTTTTTCCCCATACTTCCATATGTTTTTTTTTTTTTGGCTGAGGCATGCAACTATGGAAACCGGAATACATCTATCCATGTGTCCATAGTTTTGCCCCATCATCCCCTGGGAGGTTGGCCTCCCCTCTCATCAAACCCATGTTAGATTGAGATTTCCAATTGAATCAGGGGTCTATGTTGGAAAACTTTTGCATACTTCCCATACTGTGACTTACAAGTATGGAAGTATCCCCATAGTCATCTATAGAACTATGAGCCAAAAATGAGTCCACCAAGTGTTTCTCTGCAGGTTCCTCTTTTTTTAAAATCCCTTCTTTGGAAAATAAATAAATAAATTTTGAAACTAGTTAATAATTCCAATCAAATTATGCAGAAAAAAATAAATTGTTCTTTGAACAAAGTCAAAATTTTCAAATTAATAAATTCAATAAAATGCACTAATCATAATTTTATGTTAGCATAGCACAAAACGCCAACACTACACTACACTACACTAAGGCAACAAGCGTAGCTGACCCACCATTGGCTGTTCGGCTCAAAGTTTTTTGGTATACCATGTAGAAGTGCTGGAAATCTGTTTGGAAATATTTTAACCTCAGAGCAGAAAGGTTTGTCCCATTGGTATTTATTGGAAATTAACAAGCCTCAGATCATGAGGAAGTGAGTATTTTTCAATCTTTCAACAGTAGAATGGCAATTCCCACAACATCAACAGGATTAGAATAAGAAGTAGCATTTATTAATCTCAGAGTATGATTGATCCTGAATTTAGTATGACATCTGAAATTGACTTGAATGCATCAAAACCTGGAGAGGTACATGTAGCTAGACTAGCTGTTTTAAAAATCTTAATTTATTGGTTGGATAATATTGGTGGGAGTTAGCTAGGGATGATTTATTTTGATAAAACTTGTTGTTGGGAGTTTAGCTAGGGATGATTTATTTTGATAAAACTTGTTGTTGTTTTTGGTTTCTGAGAAGTGATTGAGGCCCAAATTAAGGGAGGATTGACTGTATTAGTAACTGGTTGGTTTTCCAGTCAATCAAGCTGTTCAATCATTTTTTAAAAGTTTTTTTTTGGTGTTTCAATTTGCAAGATAGATTTCTTGAATATAAGTGTCTTTTTTAGTATAGGCAGGATTTGTGGCTCATTCAAGGATCTAGTTGGGTTTTTTGAAGAGGGGAATTGGTAATAAAAGTGTTAATTTGGCTGATCATAGTGAAAGGCAAATCAGGAATTGAGGAACCAGGCAATTCTTGATTGGTAGATAGAGAAGGGGGATATGGGGTTGGGATTCTGAGTTTGTTGAGGTTGACCAAGAATGCAAGAGCAGTCCATTTTGAAGATGTTTTTGTTTGGTTCATTTCAGTTTCCCTCTGTCCAAGCTGATACAAATTAGGCACCAATTATAAATGGATTTTGGGGTTTTTTTTTTTTTTGGGGGGGGGGGGGGGGGGCCACCTTTTGAAGTCAGGAGGACATCAAGTTTTTTTGTTTTTTTTGAAATATTGTTTAAAAATACTTCTAGTTGCTCAAAAATTATAAAACTTCTTCCCTAGCCTCCTGAACACCCCTGCTCCACTTTATGAGCTTCTTGGCTTAATATATATATATATACATCAATGTACTCCTTTTATAGGGAGTACACAAAATCAAAGAAAAAAAAAACCCTTATGGTTATTATGACTTTTTATATTTTTCACAGATAATTTAAACTTGTTGAAGTGTTGTAAAAATGTTTAGCCGTGGGACTATAAGGCTCTCTTAAAATTATTTTTTCAAAAACTGGTGCATGCCCAAAATTGTGAAAAAGTAAATGTAAAATAAATGTTTTTTGCCTCCCTGTTGCTAATTTTTTTATCACACAGTCCCATGAGGTTGAATTACATGTAACAAAATTTCTAACCCACATTAAATGTTTTTTTTTTATATATTTTATTTGATTTTGTGTACTCCCTACATAAGGAGTGCCCCAACATTTTTCTTTGAGCTAAAAATTTCAGCAAGGGAGCAGGGGTACTCAGGATGCCAGGAAATGATTTTGTTAATTTTTGAACAACTAGAAGTATTTTGAAAAATATTTCAAAAAAAAGGTGGTGCCAGGCAGGACAAGACTTGTGTGGAAACCATCCCCCTTTTTTTCAAAATTTTTCCAATGTTTTACAAAATGTTTGCTTTTAAAACTATTTTGGAATTGATTGTAAAAAAAAGCCATTTATGAAAATATGCCAGATGATGGCAAAACTTCTTGCCAGAATTTCCATTTTCTGAAAAAAATAAACCATTGGAACCAGGAAAAATCTATGATCACTTGTCTATAAGTGACATCAAAAAGTACAAAGGCCCCTTTGTACTTTGCTATGTTACTTGTGGACAAGTGATCATAGATTTTTCCTCCATGGGTTGACCCAAACAGAATGATGGATGCCATAATGTTCACCAGCTGAAAAAAAAACACTATTAGGACGGTTCACAATAGAGCTTTGTCAGCATTTTTTTTTTTGAAATCAGCAACGGGTTCACAAATCAGCAATTGCTGATTTGCCACTCAAAGTTTGCTGATTTTGACCAAAGAAAATTACATATCAGCAAAAAACTAGTGTATGGGAACACACTCAGCTCTTTGTGTATTGATAAAATTTACCCGGAGGATCCGGGTCACAGCTTGCTGATTTGGATATTTTTTTTGCTGATCAGAAAACCAAATCAGCCACCTTTTTGGTTGCTGATCTGGAGAAATGTGGGCTCCAAATCAGCAAACTTTTTTTTTGAAATCAGCAGGTCATATTGGTTATTGTGAACTGTCCTATTGGCTTCACCCTAACAGAATGATAAGATTTTTTTCTCTCCCAGATTTGCCACCATGGTATATCATTTCCAATAAACCCATGCTCATTGACTATCTCAAGGTGAATTTATAGCTGCATCAACCATGTAGATCCAATGTTGAAGTTGAGTTTTAATAGTCATGAGGAGTGAGAATACTTCAATTCTGGAATTCAACTTTCCTTATAAACTCTAGATTCTATTTTTATTTTTTCCTTTGTCAACATCATTTTCTATTTAAAATATTCCTATCAACCTTTATTCAAACTCATAGTTTGCAAACCAATCAACCTTTTTAGTGTGATTACTCGACCAATCACACATCTATCTTCAAGATCAACTTTTGGGTATAGCTTTTGATTCAACTTATCCTTCCTATAACAAGTTGACTGACTCAATTATTTCTTTCCAATTTTATCCTTTTCTTATTTTTTGATCTTTTTTTTTATCATCTTATTGTTTAGTTGATTAATTCAAAGTTAAATCATATTTATTCTTATTCAAGCTATCTTTATAAGTTGCTAGCTGTAAGAACTTTCTATATTATTAACTCAACTAAATTAATTATTTATTCCTTCCTGAACTCTATTTCTTATCCAGTGCCTTAACAATTAGATTCTCCCAATATTAAATGATTTCCACATTAACTTTAGTTACTATCTATTCAGTCTAACTGTTGGTTATTTCTTTTGTTTTTTTTTTATCATCTCTTTTTATTTGTCTAACTGATTTCTTTTAAATCTTATGAAATAAAGTCTGGTTTTAGTTTTGCTCATTTAAAAATTCTCATCCAAAACTTTGCAAATGTAAGAAAATCCTTTGGAAATTAGAAATCCCCCCCCCCCCCAAAAAAAAAAAAATTTTTCGGGGTTTTTTTGAAATAAAATTTTTTCATAAATAAAAAATTGACAACTACATATTCTAAGAAATTTTCAAAAAAAAAAGTCAAAAAGTGTTTAAAACTGGTATTACACTTACATATCGTGTAGGAGAAGATACACACATGATTTTCACCTATACATCCCATTAAAAAGCACTTGAAAAAAAAGTGCACCTTCAACAACGCCATATTGATTGAACTTATAGTCTTATTGCATGATGACAGCTTAGTCAACACATAGACTCAAACGCATGACCCCATCATATGATGATGTCATAGTACTTGATACTATACAACCCAAGGTATTTTAAAAAAAGGTTCAAGGTCATCTAAGCCTAAGGCATGTGTTTTTTTAAATTGGATTTTTAAAAATGAGAAATTTCAAGTGAGGGGAAAAAAAAAAGATGTTTGAAGACCAGATGTAGCAGCATGTTTCCTTCAGGAGTACCCTCACTGCGCCCCGTGCAAAATGGCGACAATGTAACAACGCCCAAATGCTGCACCGGTGGGACTTACTAAGTGAGGCTCTAAACGCATTAGTTTATAGATGTGTAATCGCTATTTTTTTTCTACTCCCATGATATTTTGAATGGTACCATAGCTTTGCAAGTAACAACCCAGTTATTCTTGAGTAAATCTTGATCAAATTCATCCTCCATCTGAACCATTTCATTTTCCATTTCTTCCATTGATTTTAAACTTGTAAGTTGGTCATTAAAAAATGCGATTATGGATTGCTTCCATATGAGCTTATAAGGATGTCCCGCATAGACCTCATGATAAATTCCCGGAAATTTTTTCTTTACCCACATCAAAAAAATTGCATTGCTAATTCGAACACTAGCCTCGGGACAAGATTTTCTAAATTGGACTAGGTGATCAAAAGTATCTTTCAACTCTTGAGAATCAAAGGGTGAACCAGGACTTGGACCTTCATGTGCATCATATCTTCTCCAAAGGTCTTCGACAAACTTAATGGCAGCTCTTTGTGCATTTTGCAATTCTTCTTCAGTTTTATACAGGGATTCAGACACGTTGTTGAGCAATTCAATATGACTGACTATCGACTTGATGGAGTGCGGTCTGATTGATTTTCTATAATTGTCCAGTTGCAATTTCATACCAAAACGTTCCAAGGTTGATGTTGCCTTGATTTTCAATAATATTTCTCTTCCAAAAAACTCATGGCACATGTGAATAAAAAAATGTCTCGACGTTGCGTATCTCAGGTCTTTCGCTGCACCGGCCTGCCAATTATATTTCGATCTTACGTGATTTGAAAGGTTCTTCACCGGGATAACCACTGTGGGCTTAAGGGGATCCTTCGTTTCGCTTGTTGCTCTTATCTGCCTAGATTCTTGAGGATCGTTCTCAGCTCCATTTAGTTTTTGATCTATGAAGGAACCACATTTCTCCTCATCATTTTGTGAATAGTTGCTCAGATTTTCAACCCGAGGATTAATACTACTTATTCCAAAAGTTTCTAAATGTTTGTCAGACGGTAAGAAATATTTCCAGAGATTTTGTCTTTCGATTGATTCCAAATTTGTAAAGCTATTTGGCATTGTAATTTTCATGCTTGTACTATGATGGTGCAAATTTTTCTGTCGAGTAAATTGGTCGCCATTTGAAGTGCGAATCCTTAGCTTTCTGGGTCTTTCAGATAAATCTGAAGAACGATGTATAACGTTTCGATCTGTGAAGTGGCATTTGCCTTTATCATGTTGCGAAAAGATCTTCCAATGTTCAGCTCCGATACTTCTTTCTGATGTTTCTCCATTAATTGCAGATCCTAACCCAACAGACCCCCCAAGTTTTTGTTTTTTGAGTGGGTTGGAAAAAATAAAGCTACTTGATATTGGCATCTCTATGCTTGCACCAGCATCAAAAAAGTTATGCTGGCGAGTAATTTGGTCGCCATTGGAAGTTCGAAACGTCAACCCTCTGGGCCTTTCAGCCGAATCTGAAGAATGAGGCATCTGCCGCGTGAGTGGGGGATGTGTCTGGCTGTAAACGGGGAGTTCCACTCCCTTCAACCGCAGCATGGTCTTGCCTGAGTGAATGGCCTTATCGCTGTTGAGCTTGTCATGTGTAGAAGGTGGAAGGCTATCCACTGTTTCTTCGTTCTCATTGTCAGATGGAGGGTGTTGTAAATTCAGGCTCTCCGACTTTTCTGAGGGGTTGTTTTGTCCTAAGGGGTTATCGACTTCCACTCCCAAATGATGAATACCTCGATTCCATCCTGAATTCATGCTTGATTCCGGGTTAATGCTACTTTGTTCTCTTACTGATGCTGCTGCTCGCATTTCTTGAACAGGGTTGACGTTAGAGATGGCCACAGTGTTGGTGAAACGGTTTCCTATCTTCAGCTCGTTGCTTTCCTCGTCAGCTGTGTGTTCAAGAGCATTCCTCCCCAAAGTCAATCTGGGGGCTGGCTCCATGTAATCGTCGAGGAGGTGGCAGGATGAGCCGAAACCCCGCGCGAAGGGCACGATAAAATTGACAAACATTGACAGCCTCATTTTAATTTGAAATGTTAGAAAGCTGAGGATCAAGTTTTAATCAAAGCTGGGATCTCAACGAGGAACGCAGTTGTTATAAAGCCTCTTCAGTGCTGAATTCGGGCTGCTCAGCTCGGTGAGAACATACAGATTCTACGCCTTGCTAGAGTTGAATATCGTTGAAACCTTACAAAATACTAAACTCGATTTATAATCCAAAGTACGGAAGCCAGAGGGAACACAATCGCGCCAGAAAATTTTTGCAAAATCGGTTTTCGATTCTCTCTACCAAAACAGGTTTTAGAACCTGCGTTGGGAAACTCAAAAAAAAGGAGACATGTGATATGGTTTTTCACTGTCGATATTCATCTCCTAGAATCCTACTCGGTATCCTACGGAACCCCAGAGGGGACACATTGGAGACCACCTCCACTAAGCGCAGCTCCAATCCTAGAACAGCAAACATGCAACAAGGCCGTGGTGGGCCCAAAGAATTCCACTCAGAAACTGTTGAAATAAGTTGATTTTTTAATTTAATTTTATAATATAGAGAAGATTGAGAATTTAAGAGAATTGAGGGACAGCTGGGAAAGGCTGGAAACAATCAATTGAGGTGGTCGGAGAAAAGAGATAATTTGACTGAGTGATTTAATTTCATGAGTCAAGTCAGATTTAAATAGAAAACAAGATAGCCCCCTGGCCATATCCAGAGGGGCTTAACAAATAGAATAAAATAAAGTAATAAAATAATAAAATATAAAATAATAAAATATAAAATAATAAAATATAAAATAATAAAATATAAAATAATAAAATATAAAATAATAAAATATAAAATAATAAAATATAAAATAATAAAATATAAAATAATAAAATATAAAATAATAAAATATAAAATAATAAAATATAAAATAATAAAATATAAAATAAT
The DNA here is from genome assembly GCA_000785685.1 of Uromyces viciae-fabae. Classification (NCBI taxonomy): domain Eukaryota; kingdom Fungi; phylum Basidiomycota; class Pucciniomycetes; order Pucciniales; family Pucciniaceae; genus Uromyces; species Uromyces viciae-fabae. Next base: position 14,172 of record JNCO01004541.1, read on the forward strand.
AAAATATAAAATAATAAAATATAAAATAATAAAATATAAAATAATAAAATATAAAATAATAAAATATAAAATAATAAAATATAAAATAATAAAATATAAAATAATAAAATATAAAATAATAAAATATAAAATAATAAAATATAAAATAATAAAATATAAAATAATAAAATATAAAATAATAAAATATAAAATAATAAAATATAAAATAATAAAATATAAAATAATAAAATATAAAATAATAAAATATAAAATAATAAAATATAAAATAATAAAATATAAAATAATAAAATATAAAATAATAAAATATAAAATAATAAAATATAAAATAATAAAATATAAAATAATAAAATAATAGAATAATAAAATGATAAAATAATAAAATAATATATAGTCAATGCTCAAGCATGATTAAAGATAATTAAAAATAATAATGTCTAAATGCAAAGCATGATTTAAATATATAATAAAATAATAATGTCAAA
>JNCO01004542.1:0-15131 GCA_000785685.1 Uromyces viciae-fabae
AAAAAAAAAAAAAAAAAAAAAAAAAAAAAGGGAAGAAATTGGAAATGAGTTTTTTTTTTTTTTTTTCTAATCTAAAAAAGCAAAAAAAATTCTTATTGAAATAATAAACTGATTTTTATATTATGGAATTGATTTTTTTTTTTTTTTTTACCTAGGATCAGCACCAGCTTCAAGTAAAGATTTTGTAATTAATAAACGAGGTTTTGATTCTTGAATTTCAACTGCTAAATGTAGTGGAGTTTGACCTTGTTTATTTAATAAATCTACATCTGCTCCTTCATGTTCCAGTATTAATTCTAATACCACTGGTGATAAATACATGACACTTTAAATGAAATATATATTATTAAGTTAATTTTTATTTATTTAACTACATAATAAAAAAAATTGACTAACGCATAATGTAAAGCAGTGTTACCTAACTAAAAAAAAATTAATTAATTAAAAGAAAAAAAGTTTTTTTTTTTGTTAATGTTAGGATTTTAGCTTTTTGAAAGATTTAATAAATTGGGGTTAAATTAACAAGTGATAGATCTCACACCATCTCTAAAGTTTATATCAAAATTACCTTCTTCTTCGAGTTGAATGAATAAATCATCTAAATCTTGTTTTGCTGAATGTAATAATCTTTCATCTATTCTCAATTGAATTATTTAGTTAGTTTTTTTTTTTTTTTTTTTTTTAAAATTTTACCCACTTGAACTTGCTCCAGCTGTTTCATTTTGATCATTTTCCATAATTTAAATTCAAGTTGAAATAATTTCAAAAAAAAAAAAATGTAAATTTTAGTGTATAATTAATTAAAATAGAGCATGTCACTGATGAATCACTCGAGTGTCAGAGTATTCACCTATATTCAATTTTATTTTATTTTTATTTTTTTTATATTAAAAATGTTGAATAAATTAAAACTAAATCAATTTTATAAAACTTCAAAAAGATGTAAGTTCAATTTTATTTTTTTATTTTTTTTATATTAAAAATGTTGAATAAATTAAAACTAAATCAATTTTATAAAACTTCAAAAAGATGTAAATTTCAAAATCAACGTAATCAATCAACAAGTAAGTTTTATGATATACATTCAAATTAAAACCTTTTTTTTGACTGTTTTATTTATTTTTTATTTTTTTAGATAATAAATTTATTATAATTGGAAATCAATCTTATGAAATTGATCATATGACTAATTTACCAAATTCAATAATAAAAAAATTAAATAAAAATTTATATTTAGATTTAAACCATCCAATTGGAATATTAAAACAATTAATTTATAATAAATTACCTAATAAATTTAAAAAAATTTATTATAATTCACCTATTGTGACTCCATTTCAAAATTTTGATCAATTAGGTTAATTTCAAAATCAACGTAATCAATCAACAAGTAAGTTTTATGATATACATTCAAATTAAAACCTTTTTTTTGACTGTTTTATTTATTTTTTATTTTTTTAGATAATAAATTTATTATAATTGGAAATCAATCTTATGAAATTGATCATATGACTAATTTACCAAATTCAATAATAAAAAAATTAAATAAAAATTTATATTTAGATTTAAACCATCCAATTGGAATATTAAAACAATTAATTTATAATAACTTACCTAATAAATTTAAAAAAATTTATTATAATTCACCTATTGTGACTCCATTTCAAAATTTTGATCAATTAGGTTTTTCTTTAAATCATCCAGGTAGATCTAAAAGTGATTCATATTATTTAAATTCAAATTACATGTTAAGAACTCATACTTCTACACATGAAGTAGAATCTTTTAAAACTGGTCAAAATCATTGGTTAATTACTGCTGACGTATATCGTAGAGATGAAATTGATTCATCTCATTTCCCTGTATTTCATCAGGTATTTTCCTTTCTTTTTTCTTTCACGTGTTCAAAAAAAAAAAAGAAAAACTCATCTTCCTTATAAATTTTTTATAAAATCTCATTTTCTACAAAAACTTCAGATGGAGGGTGCAAGCGTACTAGATCGATCGAATATAGATCAATTCAAAACTTCAACTAAAGAACTTGAATATGAAATTTCAAATGAAAATATTCAAATAGAAGATAAAACTAAATTAATTAATCATGATAATAATAATAATAATAATAAAGAAAATCCATATCAAATTTCACATGATCCATTTCATGTTAAAATTATAGTTGAAAATTTAAAAGCAACTATTAATTCATTAATTTTAGGTCTTTTTAGTCATAATGTTAATAATAATCAAAATGAACCTTTATTAGTTCGATGGATTCCTACATACTTTCCTTTTACTAGTCCTTCATTTGAAGTTGAAATATTTTATAATGGTAAATGGTTAGAAATTCTTGGTTGTGGGGTCGTACAACAAAGAACTTTAGTTGAAGCTAGTGTGTAAATGTTTTCACCTAAACCTTTCAATTAATTAAAAACAAATTTATTTATTTTTTCTAATTCTTTTTTTTATTTTTTATTTTTATTTTTTATATACAGATGTACCTACTAAAATGGGATGGGCATTTGGATTAGGATTAGAAAGAATAGCAATGATCTTATTTTCAATACCAGATATAAGATTATTTTGGTCAAACGATAAAAGATTTAAAGATCAATTCAAATTAAATTTTGATTCAATAAAAGATAAAGATGAATTTTCAAATTTAATAATTAAAAAATTTCAACCATTTAGTTCACATCCTAGTTGTTATAAAGATATTAGTTTTTGGATTTCAGATAATCAAAATGAAGGTAAATTTGAACCTAATGATTTATTTGAAACTATTCGTGAAGTGGGTGGTAATTTAGTTGAACAAGTTAAATTAGTAAGTGTTTATTTAATTTTAGATTTAATTTTTCAATTTTTTAATTTTTTTTTTTTTTATTCTTAGATTGATGAATTCACACATCCAATTCTAAAAAGAAAAAGTCAAAGTTATCGAATCATTTATCGATCTTTAGAAAGGTAATTCTTTATTTTTATTTAAGAAATGAATGAATACTTGATTGATTTTTCTTTATATATTTTTTTTAAAAGGAATCTTTCAAACGAAGAAGTTAATCAAACTCAAGCTTTAGTTATAAAAGCTTTGGAAAATAAATTAAAATTAGAATTTAGATAAACAAAAAAATAAAAAAATAAAAAAATAAAAAAAATTATTTTGTTTTCTTTTTTTTTTAATTTTTTTTCTTTCAAATAAAAATGAAACAAGATGATTTTAAAACTCTCATCACCGTTGGATCAACAAAGTTTGATGAATTAATTGAAAAAACATTAAATAAAAAATTCATTGAAAAAATTAATTCATTCACTCAAAATCAAAAAGAAGAAATTAAAATAAATAAAAATCAGTTTCTCTTTCAAATTGGTCATTCAAATTTAAATTTAAAAAATGATTTTATTCAAAATTTAAATTTAATAAAATCAAAAAATCAAAATATTAAAAATTTAATTAATCATTTTATTTTAGGTTTAATTGATTATCTTCATTTAAATTACGAAATTCAAGATAATAAATCTTGTTCAATTGAATTAATTATTTTTAGATTCTCTCACTCGATTGATGAATTAATTTCAATCTCAAATCTAATTATATCTCATGCAGGTTAGTTTATTTATTTTAATTTTTAAGCTATATATATATGTAAAAGAAATATATTAATTAAATTCTTACATTTTTTTTTTTTTATTTATATATATTAAAGGAGCAGGAACAATTTTATCAACAATTAATCCTAATAAAATTATATTAAATGAAATTTTAAAAAATAAAAATTATATTAAAATTTTAAAAAATTTAAAAATTGAAATTAATAATAATAATAATAATAATAAATTCAAATTTTTAATTTTAATTCCAAATTTAATTTTAATGGATAATCATCAAATTGATTTAGCTATTGAAATTTCTAAACTTGGTTTAGCTATTACTTGTCAACCTGAGTAAGTCAATAATATATCATTTTTATTTTAAACAAAAAAAACTAATTTTTTTATTTTTTTTTTAATTAAAAAAAAAAAAAAAAAAACAGTGAATTAATTAAAACAATTCAAGAAATTCAATTTAAAAATAATATTTCATTTCTTTATTTAAATAATAATCAAATTAATTCAAATTCAATTAAATTTAAAAATCTTTTAGATAATCTTGTTGGTTTTTCTAATAAATAATCTTTTAGATTAAAAAAAAAAAAAACTAAAAAAATTCTCTTTAATTTAAAATTATTTTTAATTTTCGTAATTATACCACTCTTATACATTGTATTGTTGTAAATGTTTATAAAAATTGATTTTCTTTTTCTTTTTTTTTAAATAAATAAATGATAATAAATGACTTCAAAGAGTAAAGTATACACTCAATCTCACAAATTAAAAAAAAGTTATCAGCAAAACTTGAAATTGATTTAGCATTATTCAATACATGAACATCTAGTTTTTATAAATTTCAAGAGAAAATAAAATAAACATTTTCAAGTTGTCAAACAAACAACAAAAAACTTGAATCATTTTAAAAAATAAAAATAAAATAAAAATAAAAATGGTACCAATTCTCAATTCAGGAATTACTATTAAAAAAAAAATTATCTTCTTTTTTCTCTTTCCTTCTTTTTTTTACAAGTAGTAGAAGAATGTAGTTTTTTTTTTACAACTTTAATACCTTGAGGAGGTTGAGGAACAAGAATAGATTCACCATTTTCATTATTTGGTACAATTGAGTCATGTGCTTTAGAATATGAATCCTTTTTTTGATTATTACTTGCAATGGCTGTTGATGTTGTTAATGATAACGTGGATAAATCTTCTTTCCGATTTTTGTACTTTTGAAGATAACTAACATCTGGAACTTCTCCTTCTATATCGATCACAATTGGTCGTGAAATAGACCAAGTACTCGATGATGATGGTTGCTGACGTAAACTTGGCGGTCGTACATAATTCATAGGACTAGTAGAAGAAGAAGGTTCAAGAGTGGATAAATCGTGAAGAGATTCAGAAAGATCAAGTTTAACTATAGGGATGCTATCAATATCTAGTAAATCTTTTGTTAATTGTGGTTCCAGTGGATTTATCCCACCCGCTTTTGCTTTTTTCTTCTTCTTGTCTGGCATAGGCTTGATGTAAAAAGGATCGGCTTGCTGCCTTTCAATCCGCTCTTTCTTTGCCTGAAACAAACTCACAAGAATTAAATAATGTTTACCACAGAGATAAAGTAGTGCAAGAAACCAAAAAAAAAAAACCCAGTAACGAACTTTGTCCAAAGCCTCTTGATCACTCGATACTTTTTTCTTCCTTGCTCGTCTTCGCGTAGATTCATCGGGCAATCCTTCATCAAAGAATGACTGATTGATGTTCTTTTGAAAAGGATTTGAAAAATCTTCACCGAGCTTTCTACCAAATTCATCCAATTCTGAAAAAGGATCTGATTGAGATGGCCCAATTTTGAGATGGGGGATCCATGAGTCGAGGTCAAGTTCATCGGGAGCTTGGATCATTTCTTGAGCCGAATTCGCCACTGGCTTTAACTCATGAATGAAAAAAAGATTTGATAAGATTTCGAACCAGTGGGGTATTTGTGCGTTATTTAGCTCTGATGTGGTTGGCGTGCACTCATGGGGTAAGTTAGAATCTTCGCGGTTTCCTCTATCTGAATCATCGGGGTTTGTTGCAAATGGATTCGCCTCTCCAAAAGTACTCAGTCCATAAAACATAGATAAATTATTTTTAGATTTATCTAACGGATCTTCCACACTTATTTCGAGAACAGATTGAGTAGGAGGTTGAAAGCTAATTAACTCCCTGCGAATCAATTCCATCAATCCCGCCACTTCGTTGGCGTGATCTAAAAGCTGACAATGTTCAATAGAGGCAACAAAGTTGCGAGATGCCCATTCTTCCCTCTGTTGAACAAGTTCTGCCGTTCGATCAATTATAGCCGATAAAAGTTTATTAAGTTGTGCCAACTGAGCATCTGATGATGATTGCTCGTGAAGCGGATCACGGTATGCTTCATATCCTATACCAGGATACCACTGGCTTACCAGCTCTCGTAACCACTTGACAAAAACTTTAAGACCATTGTGTAGAGCAAATGTGGAAATTTGAGGCAATAGGAGAGATTTGTCAAGAATCAATTGACGTTTGAATAAGGTAGAAATTACATCTTTCAGGTCTACGTATTGGCCATCACTATATTCTCCACATATCCAAATGACTGCGGTAACTAGGTTGCAGGCCGATTCGGTTTTCCCGTTGTTAGCTTCAAATGAATCTGAAACTATACCTCCAACACAGGAAAATGAGCAGTAATCATTCGAAATTTCCGATAAGAACGAATCATCATGAAGGAGGGAGAGTATGCTATTTACAGCGTACGGTCTAATGTCTCTCACTCGGCTAGTCACATCTGTCAAAACATTCGCTAAGCGAGTAACTGAGTGAGAACCATCATTACCAGCCGAATCAGAATTTTTACATGTTCCTTGGAATTCAGACGATACCGATAATCGGATCAATCGAATGAGTATCTCTAGAAACCAATTGAAATCGGGAATTATCGAGTAAGTAGATTTAGAGCATATGTTGATGATAACGTTGACAATTCGAAGCTTTTGATTAGGGGCAAGTATATGTGAAGAGCGCGACAATTTTGAGGAGATTTGGATCGATAACAGGGCCCTAACTGCTTCTGAGTGCTCAGTACCTCCGAAAGCTTTGTGTGGTTTTTGACCCTCTAAAGTATCGATCAAGTGGTCAACTGTGTTTTTCAATGTAGTAGGTTGATATTTTATGCCTTCCAGAAGGTCTAGGGCACGGTTTGTTAACATTGGATCGACTTCATGAACAAGCTCTAAAATGGATTCTAGATAATCTTCAAGAAGTTCCGGATGACTAGGAACTAGCTTCGTCAAGCCGACTAATGCCATGTAGCGTAAATTTTGATCAACGTGATCGAGAAAATTGGCCAGTTTGTCGATGCAAATCTTTGCTAATTGGTAACTTTCTTCCGCGGATGTGGCGTGTGTAAGCATACCACTCGCTAAGACTGTATGTATGGACTCATAAAGCAATGACATGGCCTTCGTGGTCGAGATCAAATCACTTAACGCTGGTAGCAATTTCTTTGTCAATCTGGGTTCAATCGGTGTAAGCACAGTAAACTACTTCATTCATATAAAACTGGAATCAGATCTTGCCAAGCAGATGAAAATGGGAAGGTCGGAAAGGCAAAAGGGGTTGCTTACTATCTTAACAATTTTAATCATCATCCAATTGTTATTCTTCAACTTTAAAAGGTCATAAAGTTCTGCCGCAAGCTCCAACCAAGGCCACGAGCATTTCGGTGCTAGTTCACAAATCACATTGACTGTGGAGTTGACCACACCCACGTCATCATCTAGCAGTTTCTCTCGAAATCTTTCTACCCAAGTATCCATGACTTTGCGTGAGAGCAGATCAGCAGGTGCGGTGTGCTGACCATGACTCAAGTTGCGTTGATCTTCCATCAGTCGTAGTATATCTGCGCTTGCCAATGTATGCATGACAGTCACAGCACGCTTGCGGATCGTAGGCTTTGAATGATTCAACATTGAGATTAAATCCGGCGAGAGATCAGCTGAGTTTTGTGAGTTGAGCAAATTGGGTAAAGAAGATAAGGCGATACACAGAACAGGGGCACTGGAATTGAGATTGTCATTACCCAGATTGAAGAAAGACGTTAGATGCTTTGAATGAGAAACTAAATCCTAAAAAGCTCCAGTAAAGAAAAGAAAAGGGGCTTAGATATTTTGTAACTCAAGATTCAGTGAGAGGAGAGTTTTTCAGATGGAAGATAGGAATGATAGAAACTTTTTGATGGATGGGTATTTAAATTAGGAAAAATGATCGACAAACCTTCTTCAGTAAATTTGTGGTGAGCATCGAGACCTCCGTGCTAGGACCAAAGGATTGACTTGCTGCAAGGTAACCAATTTGTTTGATGTGAAATTTATTGCTGGACATGCATTCAACCACGTTGAAGCTGTAAGACGACAGTTGGGGATAGCCAAGCATATCAAGGTAGCATAATTTCAAGATAGCAGCAGCTTTCAGGTCAAGATCAGTTGACTTGACTTCTGCGGCAATTTCCGATAAGGCTTGTTGGATGACGCTTTTCTCGTTGACCTTGTTTGAGCGGAGAGCTTTGATGAGGCCGCTAAGAGTTTGCTCCCACATGATACGCAATGTAGGAATTCAGAACCTTGAAGATTGTGCTTGATCCTTATGAGGCGGGAAAAAATGAAAGAAAAGGAGATATAATATAGTTAGTTGGGTTCAAGATGCAAACAGGAATCCAAAAGCGAAAAACCCAAATCTATTAATTTGAGGGCCATACAGCAAACCTTGAGAGAGATGAGACCAATATAATTGAGCATAAGAGCACGAATGAAATGGAAGAGATCTATCTGGAGTCTTCTTGTCAGCTAAATTTCCAAGGATGCACAAGTGAGTAATAGAATAAATACTCACATTTTTACGTTGAGTTCCTCAATCCTTAAAATATTTTGTAAGATTAAAAGAAAGAAGAAGAAAATGAAATGTCCACTAAATAGTAAAAACACGGAGATCTGATTACTCGGACCGGGGCATGACCAACGGCTGGCTTAACTAAGCCTCTTGAACCGAGGGTACCCGCCTCCTAACCAATAGAGAAATATGTAGTTGAAATCCGTGCGCATAACCAGAGGAGAAACTACTTTCAAATCATTTGAATTGAGTAATTTTATTTTGGTAATGGACTTTCACTATGCCCTCATACAGCAACAATTCCAAGATAAAAATTCACAATAAATTAGTCAACTAAAATGAATAAAGAAATAAATAAATAAAAATAAAAATCAAAATCAAAAAATCAAGAAAGAAAAAAAGAAAGAAAAGAAAAAAGAGAGAAAGAAAAATAAATAAAAAAGGAAAGAAATTAACAAAAATGATAAATAACTCAATTAGAAAAGAAAGAAAGAAAAGAAAAACAAAAAAATTAAAAAATTAAAAAAAGAAATAGAAATAGAAAAAAATAGGAAAAAGATAAGTTACTTCCAGATCATTGCAAATGTGCCATTGGGGATGAAAGTATTCTACTTTAAACTGAATATTTTTCACTTGTGCTTCTCTAATTTTGTGCACACAAGGAATACCCATGAAATTTGAATAAGTACAATTTATACAATTAGTTGATTTCTCACTAGAAATATGATAAGCATGACAGACTTTGAGGGCATAGTAAGCAATTTGATAGTTGAGGGTGGCTATTGATGGAGGTAGACCAGTGATTTCTTTGCGGGTTTTCTGACTGGTTTGAATTTCGATTTCATGAATTTGAATTTAGATGACCTTGTAAATCTGGATAAGGAAAGCTTAAAAATTACCAGTGGAGCTATAAAAGAATTTTTTGATGTAGGCACTTCAATTCTAAACAAAGTAGTGCTGCCAAAATGATGATTTTTGTTAATGTAGCCAGCAACAAAATTCTATTTTAAAGGAATCCAATCATTTAGCAATTAGTCAGCAGTAGGTGAATTCCAATGTTGAGTGATTTGAGAAAAATTTGAATGATAAGCAGAAATTGAAGCAGAGTTAACAAGAAAATTCCAGTATTGGATAAAATTAGACCAGCATTTTTCAGACTTGAAGTATTTTCTGTCAGAATATTGATGATGGAAATATTAATAGAATAGTAAAAAATCAACACTGAAATCAGTGAGTTAAATTAAATTAATTAATTAAAAATAATCATTAAAAGATTATAAAAAATTAATTAAATAAACTAACATCAAAAAATTAAAATTATATTTACAGAAAAAATATTAAATCAAAAATAAGACAACAGCTTAAAAGTTAAAAGAAATAATTCAAAACCTACAATAAAAATTTGTAAGTTAAAAATAACTAAATTAAAGTTATGACAAAATCTCTATGAAGAATAAAATTGTGGATGAAAAATTAAAATGATATTAAAATAAAATATAAATGAAATTAAATAAATATGATTTATAAAAGAAAATTGCAAGTAATTATGAAATATAAACTAATCATATAATTTTATTTATTTATTTTGTGTGTGTTACAGATAATCAACATGTAAGTTCATGTGATGAAGAAGAATATTATCAATAAAGAAGAAATTTCAAATGAGAAAAGAAACAAATGTGAAAGAAAAATATTAAAAATCTATTTTAGATTTAGCAAATTGTTATCAAATTCAATTTTATCATTTTTATTTACATTTTATAATAAGAAGTATTGGAAGTATTAAAAACAATAAATAAAATATATTATTATTAAAAATTAAAAATAAGTAAAAAAATAAAGAAATCATTTATCACAGGAAATTAAAACAATTCAATTAAAATAGTAAAAAGAAATTAGAAGTATAAAATATTAAGAATCAAAACATAACTTATATCATTAAAATTAACATCAATAAATCAAACATATCACCAATTAAAATAGAACAATAACATTGAATCAGAATTAGAGGCAAAACTGATTTTGCCTTCAGGTGATTAAAATTTTCTTTAAAAATCTTCTCAACATTTAAAATTATCTTTAGAAATTAAAATGAAACAAATTGTAAATAAAATTATGTTTAAAATGTTTTTCTTATGAAACAAAATTCTTCAGTTGCCTATAATTTTAAAATTTTCTACAATTGGTGGTGATGTTTTTAGAAATATTCCATCATGTACAGATAATTTGATAACAAGAGGGGAAAACTTCAAAGATTGCACATATGAGTGATTGTTCTTGGTAAGTGACCATTGTTGAAACAATTCACTACAGTGGTCATTCAGGGAGATGGAAAAAAGGAGGAAATAGAGTTTCATCATTTGCTTATGTCATCATCTAGTTTTCAACAAAATGTACTTATTTTGCAAATAATGATCTTTTCATTTCCTCACTCATTCATTTCTTTTCTTCTCTCTTCCACTACTTTTAGGTGATCATCTATTTTTCTTGCCCCATCAATATTCTACTTGAGTGCACAAATATTCTATTTCTGTTGTCATTCAAAACCATTACCAAAGGAGAAATATTGTTCAAATTTGATGATAATTCATTTAAATCCCAGACATGCTCTTTCTCTTTTTCTTGAGAAAGGAAAGAAAAAGCAGGAGTGCAAGTTTGATGGGATCTATTTCTACCAGAAACTTGAAGGAAGGGAATTATGAAACTTATTTGCTTTATATGTGCAATCAATAAATAAATTGGTTGGATATCTTTGAGCAAGTGATAAGGAATCAGGATGAACAAAAACACAGAGAGTTGACAGAGGAATTAGGATTGAGTTTTCCTGTTTTTATTTCATTTAATAGTGCTACAATTGGATTTCTTCCTTCAAGATGATTAACTCTGAGAAAAATTGTGATAATTTTAAAGTTTATTTAAGTTGGAATTTACAGGAGTTTCAGCTTCAGACATCAAGGCATTTTTTATTTGAAGGGGTTTGACACCAGCATTGTAAATTTTTTTTAACTAGATCTTTGTATTCAGGTTGAAGTCTTTGATGAAATGAATATGGTCATGGATCTTGTACAGCTGAATGATTCTGCTCAGTATTTTTAATAACTATTTTCCATTAACCATCCTTTTTATACAAACTAAGTTTGAAAGGACAATTGATATTGTGAGTTTGACCTAGCTTATCATTTTCAGTAATGTTTGGTTTTCCAGATCAATCACAGCCATAAGTTACACAATGCTTTCCTCCAGATAAGTTGAGTTGGTAATTACAATTGCATATCCATGATTTTTGTCCCAGAGTTGAGCATCAGTGTCAAGTTCTTCTGATTTCACGTATGATAATTCTGGTGGGGGTGCTAGATCCATATCATTCACTTCACAGGAGAGGGTGCTACAGCCATAGGAGTCATGGTTGCAGGCACAGAGGGGTCTAGTTCAATGGAAGATAAGTTGTTTGTTTTGTTCATTTGAATTATTAAATAAAAGAGAAAACAAATTATATATTTAGGGGACTGGTTTTGGCACCACCCAAAAACTTTCCTGCACCTCCTTTTGACTGCCAGAGGAAGTCCAGCTTTTTTTGTTTTTTCAAATATTTTTCAAAAAATACTTCTATAGGTGCTAAAACTACCAAAGAAATTTTTTAATCCTCCTCAGCACCCCTGCTACATATTCTGAGCTTTTTAGCTTAAAAAAAAAAAAACATTGAAGTACTTGTTAATTTAGGACTATACTAAATCAAATAAAAGATAAAAAAAAATAGTTAATGCAGGAAATATGGGCTGAAAATTTTATAAAATGTATTTCCACCCTTATTGGAATGTGGGATAAATTCTTTATCCACGGGGAAGCAAAAGAAGTTACTTTTACATTTACTTTTGCAAAATTTTGGTATATGCACCAGTTTTTGCAAAATTAAATGTAAAAGCAACTTATTTTTGCTCCCCCATGGAAGAAAATTTTATCCCATATTCCAATAGGATGGAAATCAGCGTGTAAATGGGCTTGGGAAACATCCAGGCAGCCCTCCATCCGGCATGCCACGGGGGGGGTTTGGACATGACCTTTTTAGGAATTGGCCTGTCCAAGCCCACCCCAGCTTGGAGGCCAGAGTGGGTTTGGACAGCCATGTCTATCCCCAGGCCAGCCCATTTTTCTGTGCAGTTGCTGATTTTTCTCTGTGCTTGCCCCTGGGCCCTGGTTGTATATTTGCATATCATCTTGAGGGATTTTTTTTAATTTCTTAATTTCCATCACAATATCTGATTGGAACCACTTAGTTTAATTTTTCTACTATCTACTATCAACTTTCAATTTATCAACTAACTGTAAATTTTATTCTATGATTATCCCCCTCCCATTGGCATTAAACTTGATCAAACATATTGATCTGTTCTATCTCAAGTTCTCAACCACCACACCAACCTGGATACCTGACTCCCTCCCTCCTTATATTGTTTTCCATTTTATTCCCTCCAAAAATTATAGTTCTCAACCCATCTTTTGCCTGCTTATCTCATTTCGATTTTAATTCATGAATTCCAAATTTCCTCCACTAAAAATCACAATCCATCTCTCCTCCAAAGTTGAAACCAGCAACCTGGTCATTATGGTCAAATGCACATGGCACCACCCTAACCCCCAACTGACTCAGAATCCTCAGCTCACACAAGAAAACAAACTACCAGGCCATATTGATTCCAACATTCAAATTACCAAGATAAATGAGAGCCAAACAGCACCCAGTTCAAGTACTGCAATGATGGAGTCAACCAATGTGCCCAAACAAGAGCAAAATAAAACCTCCCAAGTTTGGAATAATTTTCACCAAAAGGGCAAAGGTTTTTCTTTCAATTCATTACTCCATTGATATCTTTTCAACAAACTAAGTTTTTTTTTTTGTTTTTTCATTACATATGTTGTGTTCAGGTTATGATTTGAAGGCAATCTTCAGGTACTTCTGCCTCAAAAAAACCAGGCAAAACTCCAGTGGAATGAGCCACCTTCACCGCCACATGGACCAATGTACCTCATACTTGAAAAACCCCAATCAGTACTTACTTAAGCTGGAAGAAACTTTGTTGACCTGGATTTTTTTGCAGCAGGCATGCTGTGAACTTCTGGCAAAAAGGATAATTGCCCTCAGGCTCCCCTTCAAATTTGTTGAGCAACCGTTTTTCAGAGAATCTGTGACTTCATTACAACTAAAGTTCAAGATCTTCAGTTGAGGCACACTCAAAACCAATGTAATTCAGGTTTATCTACACATGAAGGCACAGATGCTCAATGAAATTAGCCGAACTAATCAAGTGTCTTTGACAACTGGCTTATGGATTTCATCTAACCAGTCCTCTTATATAATTGTTTCTTGCAATTACATCACACCTGATTGGGAGCCATCAAAAGGCTTATTTTTGTCGTTTTCTATTTTAGTTACCACCCCCCTCCTCTAGAGGAGGAGTTTTTAAAAGAAAAAGGATAACTGAAGAATATAATTACTTTAGTTTTAATATACTTTTTGTTAATAATAATATAAGAATACAATAGTATTTATGCTATAAAATAATGAAAGAAAAATAAAGATACAAGATAAAAGGAATAATAATTCCCTGAAGTTAGAACCAGCAGATAATAATGATATACAATAGATTTATAAATATTTAATAAAATAATAATTGTTAAGATAAGAAATAATAATTATAAAATAAATGATAAAAAGTTGTCCAATTGTTTTGATTGATAAAAATGATAAAAGATAAATAAAAATTATAAAAAGAAAATAAAGATAAAAACAATAAAAGAATAATAAGAAGTCAAAGATAATGAAATATTTTCAACTTTGTTTGATAAGAATAATTGAGATTAATTTTAAATTGAATTGAAAGATGTTGAATTCAATATAAATCAAAAATGATTTTTTGTTAAAAGAAGAAATCATGTTAGCTCAAAATTGATCAAATGTTTTAAGATTTAAAAATAAAATTTTCAAAAGAATCATGAATGTCATTTATGATCTCTATGATTGTAAATGATGTAATGATCTTATTTCAAATAATAAAATAATAAGTGCTGTGGTATTAATCATTGTCAAAATAACAAAAATAATTTAAAAAGAAAAAGAAAAAAAAAATAAACAACAACAAAGTTGTGAGTGTTTTCTAAAAATAAAATTAAATTAAATTAAAATTAAAAATTAAAAATAAAAATTAATCAATTAATTAATTTTTATTATGTTTTAATTTTTATAATTTTTATGGGGGGCGCTAAAACCACGATAGTCTATCGTATAAGTATTGTATACAATACCGTGGGCCCCCCAAATTGTTGTAAACGACAACAGGGGTCCTGAAAATTGTATTGTATACAATACTTTTGACTATTGTATACGATATTTCCGGACCCCCCCCGCTATCATATACAATACTTTCTAGAGGAAAGTATCGTATACTGTCAAATTGTTGGGTTTAAACCGCAGAAACCCTGTATACAATAGAATTTATATTGTATACGGTAGTTTCTGCCTCAGACTATCGTATATGATAGTCCCCCCAGGGAGACTATTGTATACAATAGTTTTGTAAGGGGCACTATTGTGTTTGATAGGCCCCCCCCCCCGGTAAACTTATTAGATTTCTGAT
>KN362053.1:938-15131 GCA_000785685.1 Uromyces viciae-fabae
AAAAAAAGGAAAAAAAGAAAAAAAAGAAAAAAAAGAAAAAAACAAAAAAAACAAAAAACAAAAAAAAAAGAAAAAAAGGAAAAAAAAGAAAAAAAAGAAGAAAAAGAAAAAAAATAAAAAAAATAAAATAAAAAAATAAAATAAAAAAATAAAAATAAAAAAAAGAAAAAACAGAAAAAAAAGAAAAAAACGAAAAAAAAGAAAAAAAAGAAAAAAAAGAAAAAAAAGAAAAAAACAAAAAAAACAAAAAACAAAAAAAAAAGAAAAAAAAGAAAAAAAAGAAAAAAAAGAAAAAAAAGAAAAAAAAGAAAAAAAAGAAAAAAAACAAAACAAACTTGAGTGTTGCCTTATTTTGGTTAAGTTGAAGTTTTTTTTTCTTATTTTTATTCTTATTCTGCTTGTTCTTCTGTTTATTTTCTTATTTCTTTTTCTTCTTGTTTTCTTTCTTGTTTTTCTTTTGCCGTAGTTGTGTTTTGTTTTTTTTGTTTTTTTTTCTTTTTCTTATTTGTTTTTTGTTTTTCCTTTTGTTATTGTTGTCACTTTTCTTTTTTTTTTCTAAAGGGTGACAATTTATTCAAGGTGATTTTGGGAACCGTTATCAGAAATTTCCTGAGAATTTGGACTCATGGTTCATTTCAGTTCATTTTGAAAAGGAAAGAATAAAAGATCGAGGAACAGAGTGATAAATTTAGCACCAGCAGGGCAATCACAGTTTTTTTCTCTCTCTTGAGTCTCCCAGTTAAACGTGACATCAATCATCTAACAGAATATTGAAAAAAAAAAACAGCAAAGCGCGTAGTATGGTAAGCGCAACACATGATTTTTGAATCTACATTGGAGTGTAAAAACAATGGTAACTAAAAAGGAATGTTGTCCATGGTTGTAGGAAGAGAATTTCCACTCAGACTCAGATGCGTGACATGTTTGCCTCCTTCATATTAAAGAATTCAATCATCTCATCTTCACATTTGCGAAATAGATTACGCCTTATAATGTACATGTGAAGGATGTTGATGTATCTTTCTCCTGCAATCCAAGAATAATTTCTAAACCAAATGCATTAAAAATGTAAAGTAGATGGGACTTGATGCATTCAATTTGAGAAATTTATTGAGATTTTCTTTTGCATTATTAAATTCATCTTGAGTTGATCAGTAAGAGCAGACTTGAGCAGGATATCGACCCTCCTCTTGAAATTCTAAATTTAAAATCCATGTTGATACAAGTTCAGGTAAAATTGAGGAGAAGTTAGAAGCCACATGAATCGTAAGAGGGGGTATGAGAGCTATTTGAGATACAATTTTGAGTAATTGTGGCCCAGGATCTTCATAAACAGTTAAATTTGATTTGGATTGGCTTGGAAAAAGAGGTATAAATGGTTGGTTTTGATTTGAATTAACTTGGAAAAAGAGGTTGAACTTGTATAGGAGATTCAGGATATAATAGTTTTATCATCACGAGGCAGATGAAGCTTGAGGACCTCTTGGGGTTGTTAAAACTATTGAAGTATCACAGAGATGGCTCATAAAGAAAGAACAACTGACCCAGTTGTGTATGCATTCATCAATAAACCACTCAAAATCTCTAATTCATCATGTGGTCACTGTCACAAAACTCTGATATCTAAAAAATTTCATGAAATGTAAATTCAAATTATTTTGCAAAGAAGTAAGTGTGAAACATGATATAGAGATTCAATTAACGTACCACTGAATTCAATTTTACAGCACAGCATGTTGCCCCAGGTATTCCAAAGGTACCAGCAGGGTTTTTCAAAATGACAGTATGGCCCAAAATTTCATTTTGATCAAATATCACTGTGGCTCCTTTTTTAGAATATAGCAAGATGGCATTAAGGTGGGGAAATAGAATATAGGGGTCTTTTTGCTTCAGGGGATCCGTGAGCTCTTCAAAGGGTGAGATCACAAAAAATTTGTGATCTTCTGCAGTAGACAGAGAAAATTTTTTTTCAATTTGTCCGACAAGAGAAGAACCTTGGTGTTTAAAGTGGATGGTTGAATCACCAGGATGTTTCAGTAAAATAGAATATCTTTTCTTATATAACTGTGTAGATTGAAAAAAAAGAAACTTCTGTGCGTATTTTGCTGTCAAATTACCATATTCAGGGAATCTTTCAAGCCATTGTGTGTAGTGCTCCTCTGTTAGACCTTCTAGTTTGATTTTTGGGGCTGAAGCCGACTTCTTCTTCAGTAAGAGATCTATCAACCTGGGGAGAATCTTGTCTTGGATATTTGTCGATCCACGAAGTATAGTGAGGAATTGGGCCTTCATATTCCATCGAGTGAAGATGGTAATAGGTAGTTCAGCTACAGAGGAGGGGGGAAGAAGTGAGCTTTCAAGAATTACTATGGAGGTTTTAATGGAAACTGGAAACATACATAAATGATTGTTGGTTGATATTTTTCCCAATATGCCATTGAGGCGCTCTTGAGCCCATGAAGCAGTGGATTCTGGAGGACCAAATCGACCAATAACCTCAGGGAAGTGCTGTGAAATGTGTAGGTTGGGCTTGGAAGATACTTCATCACCCGACCAATGTTCCAGTAATAATTCTTGATAATTCTTCATCAAACTGGAAAATTCAGATATTTGTTTGTTTGAAATAGACCTAGCACTTAATAAGTTAGTGGTTCCAATTAAACATGTGATACTTTGAAGAAGAATTTGACGATTGGGATTTTTGGGGCTGAAAGTCCATAACGGAACCAAAACCAGTGGGAAATATACACAACTTATTACTAGCCATTCTGATGCCTTGAGTGACTTGTTTCCTGAGGAGCCAAACTGCTTTGGCACTCGAGTTACTGTAGAAGGCAGGTCAATTTTTTGTATGGCCAATTGAAGAGCCTCAAGCTCTTCATACAATAGATTTGGATTTTGTTTTTGAGCCTTGTTCATATTGAAAGTAGGTTGCTTTCTAGTCCGAAAATTCCTCAAGGTGCTGTTGTCACTGGAGTATTGGGAATCCCTCAGAGTTTGAGGGTGGGAAAAGTTTGAGGTGCTAGCAGAAGTAGCATTTGAACGCAATGGTATAACTGATCTTCCTGCGCTAGATGAACTTTTTATGCCAGATGATGAGCTAGAAATGCTTTTCATACTAGACGAGCTTTTCATGCTGGATGAACTATTCATGCTAGATTCTCGGGGACGCAAGTTGTATGTGCTTGTTGTTTTATTCCTGCCGTTAGCTTCTTGATCACTAGACTGCTTTGATAAGAAAGATTCTTCTGAAGCATGGTTGTCTTGATGATGACTCTTGTGTGTAGACCTTGTTGTAGCAGATTTTGGAAGCAATTTTGTCGGCCTCTTTGTTTTTTTGGCGTGTTTGATGTCCAAATCATTACCTAGAGGTTCTAGAAGCAAATCCTGCCCTTGGGTGCGTTTCTTGCTTGATTGAGTGGACAAATCAGTGCCACTAATTGTGTGGAAGACTTCATCAATTTTGTTTCGTAGAAGCCACTTTTTTCTTCTTTCATGTTCATTTGTAAGAAGCTTTCCTGCTCGTGAAATATCTAAATATGTTAAGCAGTAGTCCTTTAAATTCCCTAGTAAAATGCAATGCATCAAATCGATGCTGCAATGCTCAACTGGGCGCCAGTACGGAAGGGAGTTAAGTATGCTATATCGTACACCAAATTTTTCAAATATCTCATCTCTTTCCGTTAAGGTTCTTGCATCAAGCCATTTCAAGGCATTTGAAAGATGATCTTCGTCTATCCTAGGGGGAAATTCTTGCGGATTTGTGCAGTTGATCTTTTTCAGAGGCAGAGTGCAAAAAGAACAGAAGTGTTTGCCTGAGTGACCTGAGTGACCAGCAGTTTTTTGTAAGGCAGGTAGATCAGCAATAAGTGGAAAAATAACTGCTTTGACTAGACGCCCTTGGGGAGATTTTATAGTCTGATTGAACCAAACACCATTGTAAAGTATCTTGAGTTCATCTACAAGTGGGTGCAACAGGTGGTTGATTTGGTCAAGAGAAGGTTCTTTTGGACCAGGGATGATACCATAAAGAAATATATTTTCTTCTCAATAACGATCCCATGGTGGCAAATTCAAGCATATCAGAGCAATGTTGCCGAGAGAGACATGTTTCTTTTTGCTGTGGTAGGGATTGAACCAATCAACGAATAGGCTGAAGACTAGATTGCCACTAACTCTAGTGTAGAGTACACTAGGATCTGATGGATCTTTAAGTGTATTCCACATGGAACCATCCCAGACGTCATGCATATAATTTTCCTGTGACCAAGGTGGTCGCGCTAGTGGTGAGTCAACAAGAGTTTCAAACTTGGGGCTGCAAAGCATATGTCCAAGCCAACTTTGGAATGATTGATGTGCAAAGATCTTGCATGGTTTGCTTTTTTGTACTCTATTCTTAAATTTGAATAGAGCTGTTGAGCAAATGGGAATTTCGGGAATCTTGAGATGTCGTTTCCCTGGTAAACAAATATTAGAGGTACACTCCAAAAGCTTGGGAGTTGAAGAAGTTGTTGTGATTGTAGTCAATTTGGGTGGATCAGGAGACGTTTCAGTAGCTGGTTGAGTTAATATTGATAGTGATGAAGTTGCTTGGTTTGGAACAGAGGTTGTCAAAGCAGATGTTGGGTAAGATAATATTGGCTCCAAAGATACAGAATCATCAGGAAGAGGGGTTTTGCTGGCGTGCTTCTTTTCGAGTTTCTGTTCCACAGGTAATGGGTACAACGCAAAGCAACTAGGACAGCAAACGGAGCGGATGATGTCGGGAGCTAACCCAAGTAGCTCAAAGCTGGTGAGCACAGTGCTTGGTATTGAAACATTGCTTGACAAGAGGCTCATTTGAGCTTTTGCTTGCTCAATTTTCAAGAAGTTGTTGATATCTGCATCACTTGTATTTGCAAGAAGAGACCCTGCAACTGCTTGTAGAATGACAGTCAGAGCATACGGATCTAGGTATTGCAAGTTTCTGGGGGACCACCGGTAGGTATTAAATTGGGGCCGCAATGAGACCTGGCTTGGTTGAGCATTGATCATGGGTGTTGCAGACAGCATTGAACGACTGGCAGAGGGATTTTTGGTTTGAGGGTCATGTACCTGATTGGAAGATGATGGCCCAGCCTTTCAAAAAACATTTCAGCCGTCTAAATTTACTTTTTATCATGAGCATTGCACACCTGTGTATCCAACTTGTTAGATTTTTGACGGATTTGATTGATTTCTTTCTGATGCCGTTGGAAAGCAGATGCACTCATTCTCTGACCTATGTGTGTGATACCCCCAAGTTTATGTGCTTTGGCTTGGCAACCCAACTCAGTGCAGGTGCAAGTAAAATACTTGACTGGCATAGTTGAAGTCACAAAATTGAGGAGATTGATTAAAACGATTGGAAATTTGGTGTAACTCCAGTGCTGGAAGAGCCAATGGTTGATCTGAAGCGTGAGTCAAAATTGGATAGGGGAAAGAAATAGCTCAAGATGAATCACAGAGGGAGGTCTACATACCTATGCTAACTATTTATGAGATAAGAGGTCGTCGCATGCGCGAAATAATTGTGACTTGTGGAACTCCAAAATTACCAGGATTTATTTATTTATTTTTATTTAATTTTATAATTAATATTAATTAAAATAAAAATAATTAAACTTAAAGCTGACTTATTTTTATTCTTGTATATACATAATTTTTGATCATAAATTAATGATTAATTTTATGATCATATATGATGTCATGATCATAAAAAACTAAAATAGCAATCAAATTGTGATTGACTATTATTTCATGTTTTTATAATTTTTTTGAATCATGATTGTATTTCTCTTCTTTGATTGATAAAAATCATATTTCTGCATTTTAAATTTAATTTTTTCTGAATAAGAATTTTCTCATCTGAATCAATTTTCATTTTTATTCTAACAAAATCATTATTATTATTTAAGATAAAACAAATTTATCTTATTTTATTATTCATATCATTATCATAGCAATTTCAATTTGATTGTATTACCCTTCCTTGTCTTTAGATATATATATTTATCTTAAATTCCGTTTCTATTTAAAATGTTTCAAAAGATAAAAAGTAATTAATCATTGTCTTTAGTTCTTAATTTTAACAAACTCAACCTTCTTTTATAGCTTCAGTTGTTATCAAACATTTTAGGCAGTGGCATAGACAGTCAACGGATCCACAGGTCTGTTGGAGAGCTGTTAAACCCGCTATTGGGGCCTACAAGTTGGCTTCTAATACCCCTCCAATCCTTTCTTGCCCAAGGGGTGAGTGTGCAGTGACTCAGACATAAAGTTTCTAGTTTGAATGTAAGTCATTTATAATATTCATATTTTCACCAAAAAAAACATCCCACATAGCGCAAATTGTTCTAATCTAAGGGAGAACGGCAATAGGCGGAAACATCATTCAGTCCAGTTCCAATGTATAAATCTGGGTCACGAATCCAATTTTATTGAGATTTGCCGTGTTAAACAAGGTAAACATGTTTCATCAGGGTAAACCTAGAGCTTATGAAACAAAGAGAATATCAATGTAAGTGTTTTGTTGATACTCAAAAATAATACTGCATATAGTTTACACACCTAATTGTTCAGGCGCCTGTATCTCAGGAATCAATGGAGTTGGGAGCTTCAGCCTGGGTATATTTGAAGAAGACATCCGGGCCCTGGTTGCACTTGAAGATGCTGAAGAGCAGCACCAGAGAACGGATGGTTTTTTCTGGCTGTGGTTCCTGCATGACCCGATCAATTGATCCCTACATAAAAACTCGTAATCTTCGTCAATGTGAGCATGGCCAAACAGACTCAAGCCCAAAAAGTCACCATGCACTTACTAGAAGCAACTTCCCAGCTTCATCATATAATTTGAATGCAAATTCAAATTTGCTAAGAATGTGACTGACAGTCTTTGAGATTTTGATTCCCTCATGTACTAATGATAGCTCAAATTGTCGTTGTCAAACCCACATATCTCCGAACATGAGCCGTAAGCCATGCTGAAAAATTCCGCTCTGGCTGATGGTATTTGAGAGTTTTTTTCCTTTGACATAGAGAAGTCTGCGCACTTGAGAATTAAGCTTGGATGCCTCAATAATCAAACGAGTTATTTGATTGGAGATTTCTAGGAGGGAATTTATAATACGAATAAGGTTGACCATCATTAAAGTAGGAGATTCAATCCTTGCTGCCAAGTTGGCTTGGTTGAATGCGTAGTACTGACCAGAAAGTATATTAGTATTGGATTGAGAGTATGAACAAACCACCAGAAACATACCTCTTCAAACAGCAACTGCATCTCCCATTTTCCCCTAATGTTGACAAGACGCGAGTGATGTATAAAAAGGTTAAGTTCGACTGTCAAACTCTGCCACAACTCACCCAAGTTCTGAGGATAAAGTTCTGAACCAGATTCACTATCGGCCAATTCGAAGCGAGCCCGGAAGTTATCCATTTCTTCGGGAACAACAAGTCCAATAGTTTCAATCTCAATCTTCATCATTGCTCCAACAAAATTGCAATGCGATTTGGGATTTTCTGGATGTGTTCGGTTTTTGAAAAGGGGCTTTGGTGGGGAGTAAGATACTTGAGGCTGAATAAATTTTTAATAGAAAGAAGTTATTTCCAGAATCAGCCATTCACCCAAAATTTTATCTCAAGAATCTCTGATATGGTCTCACCTGATCTCGGGTGTAGACACCTCATGTACCGCAGCTAAGAATAGAATGTAGCAGAAAATAATACCCATGGCTATTCCAATGATCAAACCGATGATACGTTCATTTGGGCGCCTCCAATGGCTTTCAAATTCGAAGTCCTTTGTACCCATATCTTGAACAAGTTGGTTTGCAGCCGCCTCAGAGGGATGATGGTTTGGAATTTGTTCATCGTGATCTGATGATCGAGCCATTCTTTTTGATCCTAGGGACAGGAGGATGACCAGAGGTGACAATTCGCGCTGAAGGATTCGTACAAGATTTCCGTTTTTTATGACCAGTTGGCTTCAAAGGGATTTTAGGTATGTAACTATTACATATAGTCGTAAGGATTTTAGGGTGTAAATGTTACATGTATTCATGACTGCCACATAACCAACAAGTCACCTAAGCATAAGACTTATTGTGCCTAGTGAGACAAGTCAATTTTGTTTTCATGGTTTCCATGGGCATCTCAAATTCATTAAAATATTTCCATCTTTCAATTGGTATCAACTTGAAAAGAAGATGGCCAACATTCCAAATATCTGCAAGACTTTTTGACTGAAACTAACAGTTCAATCAAGGCATTGAATAGGAATGAATGAACCAGAATCAACCCAAGAAAGCAGGTTCATTTAAATTGCATGAATTCATAATATTTACATGACTTTCTTAGTGAAAATAGTAGTTTGGTAAGTCAGAGCATTGAGACCATTGAGTAGGGATGAAGAAACAAGATTGGAAAAATATCAATCCACATATTTTCTACAACCATGAAGTTCTGAGTATTTATTTATAATATTTACATATCTTTCCAATTATAGACTTAAGTGAGGAACACCGGAGAAAAAAATCATAATCTTTTCAGGGAAATATCTAGCGTAGAGTGAGTCAGATGGAAGGATATAGAGATAGAGAAAAGGCCACACAAAATGCGACTTCAATGAGCCGCCTAAGATTTACCTAGATAAAGGTTGTACCGATAGGAGGAATTTTCATTCAAACATATGGTTTGGAGGTCGGGTTTTCTTTCTGAGTTCTGCAAGTGCAACAGCTAGAGAGTACTGGGTTTCTCCATCTTTGATACCGATTTGCTGAATCTCAATCTGCGAGAGTTGACTATAAAAGCTGATATCATAAGCATCACGGGGTAAATTCTCCGGAACTTTTTCTAATTCTGCCTCCTCTTTATTGGCTGCTCGCAGCTCACCACGGGCCAGTCGGGCTGAGATGACTGACTTCAACTTTTGAGGAGCTAGTTGGACAGTTGCCAAGTCCAACTCGTGGGCCAACTCGGAGAAAACAGTGCTGCGCCATGTGGGGATGATCCTTTTGGGTGGAAGACAAATTTCAACATTCTCCTCGTAATCAGATACCGCATCAAGTTGTTGGAAGCAAGAATAAATATCAGTGTGCTTGGAGAAGAGCGCTGCTGCAGTGTTGAAGCGATACTCTGCGACCTGGTAAAAGTCAGTCAGCCTCGACTGTTGAGTAAGAATATTAGATTTGGACTCACTTTCTTTCGGGCCTGCTTATGTATTGCCCTGCGTTTAGAAGTGGCAGTTTCATCCATATGATGACTACGATGTTTCTCTGATTCCTTCCTTTTTATGTCTTTTTTTGCCGTATGTAGCCAACGTTCAATGACCTTGATTACATTCTTCACCTTAGTAGTCACCAGTAAAGAACGTTGAGAAGTTGACCACTTGGTCCAGTTTGATGCGAGTATACTAGCTGTCACACCGTTCCAGTCGGAGTTGTTCAGGTTAGGTTCATTCCAATCAAAGGTGATGCGAGGAAAACCTTTTGACTCGAATTCGTCATCGCAAGAGTTTTTCACCGTCAATGAGATCTTTGGATTATGAACGGGAGAAGCTGCAAAATATGGTGTTTCTATGGGAGTTCGTTTGATTTTGGTGAGCTCTTGCTGGATCAGGTACTTCTTTTCGGCCTCGTTTCGGGGCATTTTTCTTTCAATATAGGAATCGAGGTGTCTTCTAATTCTCTCTTCACGCTTGCCAGCCCAGTATTGCCAGGCTTGTACTTCAGCTGATGATGGCGCAGAGGGGAGGATGAAATTTCTAGATGAACATCCCATCATGTATTTCACAAATTCCACAATTGATCGGGATTCTGCAGAGGAAGAATGAGGTAGCTGGGAGGTGGTAGCCACGTCAAGTACTCTTTTTGCCAATTGATTGGTCTTCTTTTTCTTTTCAGTCTTGCGTTGTTTTGATCGCTTCCTCTCTGCAAGGAATTCTGGGTCAAGACTAGGGTCTTTTGAAGTAACAAGGTGTGTTAGCTTCACCACATCGGTAAACACAATTAATTCAAATTCTTTACTTGCCTTCCTCCTCAGAATCCTCAGGGTTAGAGTGTTCAAGAATCTCGGACTCGTCATTATCATCTTGATACATCTGAAGCCTGTTTCCACTTTTGAGCGCAGGTTTGTTTCG
Organism: Uromyces viciae-fabae; assembly: GCA_000785685.1. Classification (NCBI taxonomy): domain Eukaryota; kingdom Fungi; phylum Basidiomycota; class Pucciniomycetes; order Pucciniales; family Pucciniaceae; genus Uromyces; species Uromyces viciae-fabae. Next base: position 11,095 of record KN362053.1, read on the forward strand.
AGATCAGGAAGGGGTCATACTCCACAACTGATATATTTATCTTGCCGAATTGGCTTGGAAGTAAAACTACAATAGACAGAGGCCAATACCGGGTACCAGTTATAGATTGCGCTGGATGATTTCAGATACAGATAGATTTTTAAATGGGAAATATATGGTTGGATTTTTGTATACAGAATATAGATTGATTGATAATTTTAAATGATTTTATTCATTTATATTATAAGTCTAAACTCTTGAGAACCGGGAGAAATTTAGATTAAAAACAAAAACCTTGAGGACATAACCACAAAACATCTAGAATAAGAACGGAAAACTTTGAACATGAAAGGCTAATTTGTCCTAGTGAAATATTCCTTTTTCAACTGATTACTGCCCCAAAGGAATGTCAAACGTCCTCCATCGCTCACTTTTTAACCGCGGGGAGCTTTGACCAACTTCTTGGCCATTCGACTTCCAGAGCCCACTGCCAAACATGATAAAATTCCACAAAGGATAACCTATGTGATGAAAAATTTAGTATGTGTTTAAGTTTGTAAGAAATATATTTGGCAATCTTACAAGGTACAAATGAATGAGAGCTGTTTGTAGTAATGGAATAAGCAGCTCTATCATGTAAGATAAATGAATGAGAGCTGTTTGTAGTGATGGAATAAGTGGCTCTATCATGTAAGATAAACGCGCCAGCCATGTTTGATCTTGTTTTTGTTTCCGCCAAAGTTCCATTTCCAATTTAACATGATCACGCTTTGGAATTGCTGAATGGGTATTCCTTTCTTCTAGATCCTCTAAATCCATTTGCAGCTTGTCAACAAGTATTTGTAGTTCTTTACTGCAATGCACCTTATTGGCGAGTAAGCTGTTCAACTTGGAAATGTTAAATTGCAGGCTCTCATTCTCTGATCGAAAATATGAGTTTTCATGGAGCAGGAGCTGGTTTGCCAGTTCATGCTATGCAGATTGTAAAGCGTTAGTAAAAACCCAAAATTGATGTCCATGCAAGTAAGTCACACACTCTTTTTAGTCTCCTCCTAATTTTTTCCAAATCTGCTTCGGTTTGGTGGAGCTGAAAATCCTTTGTTTCAATGTCTTTGTATGCTTGAAATAGCTCCCCTGCTGGATCAAAATGTGGTCAGCTTGCAGACCAAGTTAAACGTTATGTCAACAATCGCACTTTAGCCACACTTACCATGTAGAGAGGTCTGTTTCATAACGGCATTACACAACTTTGCATCGATATCCTGAAAACTTGACTGATATGTCCGAATAGTCTCTTCACACTGGATTTTGTGGGCCTGAGTATCTTTAATTTTTTGCTGTAATACTTCACATTTTCTGGCTAGCTTTGATGATCTGCGTGTTTCTTTGTTAGTACACTAGTACACTCCTTTTCTTCTTGTAGAAGGCCTTCAAATTGTTGTAACAGTATTTGTGTATCTTTCTTTTCCTTCTGGATTTGATCATTATACCACATTTTGCTCTGAGCTAAGTCTGCTTCAAGATCCCGAAGTAACTCTTGATATTGTTCAGAGAGATTTTGTTCAATTTCCTTGTGGATATTCGAGATAACACTGATAGGATTGGAATAACGAGGTGGTCTGGCATATCTAAAATTATGAACCATGTGGGATTCCGGAGCGACTTGCCTTGGTTCACCACCAGGTTCCATTGCACTTTTGATGAGATGTGAGATTTCCAGAGATTTTTTGGTCAGGGAACAAAATAGAGGACATAAGAAGTGTAGACAAGAGAACTGGCTTGCCAGATGGATCATATTTTGTTGCACTTTTGTGAATGCAGGTATCAGCTGAGCATACGCTGAATCGTTTGCTTCAATACTAAGCACCCAAGATGAAAGGATTAACTGGGACAAAGGTCCTGGATTTCATATTTAAGTTTAAGAAAGCAGCTTCGTGATGGAGTGTTTTGAATAACCAAACTTGATCAGTGATTCAACCATGTCAAAGAAATCCACAAGTTACCGCCTCAATGGCAAGACATCAAAATCGCTTCGTGTTCAGAATAAACAGATGTCTTGGCTTCCCTCTTCCAATTCTGCATTCTGCCAATCCGTATACGATTTCATGAAGCTGCTCCTTGGTGTCCCCAGCCTGGTTCCCAATGATCAACTAGCGATTGCTCAAGAACTGGAGATACATCAACTGAACAATCAAACCAGCTTTGTCAATTTTAATGTTGCATCTTACATTCCAGAATACGCGGGAAAGAAAAAATCAATCTTGACAAAATACCGCTTTATTTTTCTCCAAGACCTCGAACAATTAAATCTAACACACCATAACTTTGATTATAGCCAGGATGCTTCAAGTAGTTGGAATGCGGTTTTTATCAAGCTTCTCTGCAAGCATTGGACTTACGCAGAGTCCCAAAACGTCTTCTCAGCATATGCGCTTGACGTCAAAGATTTGAATCCAGGAAATCTACCTGGTGTGATCACTCGATGGTTTCTTGGAAAAAAGGTGCTGTTTTCTCAAAATAAGCCATTTGAACCCATAAAAAGTAATAAGCAAAGGAGGAATAGATACATACGCAATGTTGTAGGTGCTCTTTTTTTCGGGCATCCCTAAACCTCAAAGTGATCTGACCTTAAGTTTTTTTAAGCTAATGAAACGAAGAGTGGCCAGTTTGAAACTACTGGGTATAACCGCTGAGTGTGGCAAAATTTTTGAAGAACCACTCTGTCACTCAGATAGTGAAGAGCTTGACGACGGGACTATATTCAAGGTAAAACTTCCATGGAGGTCACCTGTGATCACAACTTTATGCAAGATAGCCGATAAAGCAACCATTTAAGCTACTTGTCCAGCTAAAATTTATCATCGATTTCTTGAAACTCGTCGGTGTCCTCACCAAAGAATCAATCAACACGCCAAGGTCCCTATTGATCTAGCCAGCAATGCTTATGACAAGGATTACTTGAGCAATCTTGATGAATCCGAAAGAAATTATTTTATGAGGAAGCAACCATGCGGCCTCGCTGAATTCTATTGTAAGGTCACTCAAGAACATCCCGACCTTATCTGTAGAGAACATCCCAGCTTTATCTCTAACTAGAGAACATCCCAAACTTCTGAGTCTCTAGTTGAAGTTATACCCTTGGTTTTTTTTCTCCTTCCGGAATTTTGTTTTCTTTTTTGGTCCAAACTCAATTTCTCTGCCATTTTTTAAATGTCTATAGTTTGTATTTGAGATCACTACATCTTTCAAAATACTATTTGTAAAATGTTATGAAGTTGATACTTTTGGCAGATGAATATCTTTCCTTCTTTATTGCTTTTTAAAAATCCTGCATGTTTGGAATCATGTCTTATTCTAGTCCTTGCTAGGGCCAAAAACCTCACACAAATATTTGAGCAATAACTCAACCTCGGCAGTGTCCTGTCAGGGTGGATGAGAAAACATTTTCCGTTCCTATCATTATTGTTGCCCAAATCAAGTCAAGTCATATCCAACCAAACATATGTATATATAAGTGCATTCCACAATCAAACAACCGTTGATGTAAACAGCTGTGTAATAATTTCACAGCTCATCAGCTTGAAGTTGTGAAGAAAGATTCTGTGTTCTTCCATTCTGTTCCACTCCATCCCTCTATCAATCAATTTTCCTGAAAAGCAATAACAACACTTTCAAATCATCCAAAGTCATATCGCTCCATCCACCAGGTTCCACTATCTATTTTCCTGAAAAGCATTAACAACACTTTCAAATCATCCAAAGTTGTATCGAGTATCAGCCTATCAGGAATGTCTGGCCATGAATCGGACGGAAGCACAATGACTTCTCTTTCCTCACTGTCCACATTGACATATACAGTAGACGCTCCACCATCCAACTCTACCACAAGCAAGGCGACTTTGCAGAAACAAAAAAAATCAACTAAATCACCAGTGGTGAAATCCCATAGCACGGTGTGGAACTTATATTCGTGTTGGGATGCACTGGCGAAGGTGGAGTGGCTGCTGGAGTGGTGGAACGCATCATTTAGGCTGATCGAAGGCTTTTGGTAAGCGGAA
>JNCO01004545.1:0-15131 GCA_000785685.1 Uromyces viciae-fabae
TTTTTTTTCTTTCTTTTTTTTTTTTCTTTCTTTTTTGTCTTCTTTTTTTTTTCTTCATTCATTCATTCTCTTTTCTTTTTTCTTTCATCTTTTCATTTTTTCTCCTCTTTTTTTTATCTTTTTTTTTTTTGTTTTTTTCTTCCCTTTTTTTTGTTAAATCTTTTTTTTCTAAAACAACACCATCTTGGGGATGTTGTTGACTAAAAAAACACCACTGTGGGGGTATTTTTTTCCATTTTTTTTGCGGGGTGTCTAAAACGACACCCCCTGGAGGATGAATATTACTAAAATGACACCATGCGCCGTCATTTTGACGGCGGGGGTGTCGTTTTAGTAATTCAAGGGTGTCGTTTTAGCACAGCCCTTTATTTTGTATTTAAATTTGATTAACATTTATTTTTCTTGATAAACTGAACTAAAATATTTCTTTAGTTGTGCAATTCTTACACCTGTTAGCTTATACACATACACTACACTACTTGTTAGTGTAGACACACACTACACTGAATGTTAGGGTAGACACACACTACACTAAATGTTAGCACAGCCATGCACTACACTACTTTGTGGTGAAATTTCTGTTAGCAGTGGAAAAGCTACACTAAATTCTAGTGTAGCGGTGGTTAATTTCATCTAACACTAAAGAAATTCTGTGGAAAAAAATTGTGCTACACTAACATGTAGATTAGTTGCCCATAGCGTCAGCTAACACTAACCAAATGGGGGCAAAATCCTTGCTATGCTACCCTTATATTTTGCCTGTGGCATAGTGTGGTGTAGTGACCCACCCTTTTTACTAGGAATTAACACCTCTTAGTAAAGTGTGATTTTTTTCTGTTCTTTTTGTCTTATTATAGTTGTAGTTTCATGTCATAAGAACCTTAATATTAGCTTTTGATGACACTAGTCTTAGTAGAAATTTCTCTTGGTTATGTTCTATTTCCTTTTTTTATCTTTTTCTTGTTTATTAAATACTCTCAATATTTTCAATACTTTTTCTTTTTCATTAGATAGGCCCCCTTTGGCTATTTCTAGGGGCTCTATAGTTGTCTAAATATTTCAGAGCCCATATCAAGCCCCCTGGGACATGTCCAGGGGTGTCCTTGTTTATCAATTAATGAGGAGTTATTAGGACGGTTCACAATAGAACATCATCAGCATTTTTTTTTTTTTTGAAATCAGCAACAGGTTTTCAAATCAGCAATTGCTGGTTTGCCACTCAAACTTAGCTGATTTGGACCAAAGAAAATTCCATATCAGCAAAGAAATAGTTACGGAAACATGCTCGGCTCTTTGTGGATTTCATAAAATTCACCTGGAGTATCCGGTTCACAGCTTGCTGATTTGGATAATTTTTTTTGCTGATCAGCAAACCAAATCAGCCACCTTTTTTGGTTGCTGATTTGAGGTGTTTGCTGATTTGGAGAAATGTGGGCTCCAAATCAGCAAACTTTTTTTTTTGAAATCAGCAGGTCAGATTGGTTATTGTGAACCGTCCTATTCATTCACACAGGGAAGAATCTTAAATATTAACAAGGAATTATTCATTCACGCTTTCTCCAATACCTGAAAATACAAATAATTTCCAAAATATTAAAGAAAAAACTTGCAAAAAATGAGGTTATCCCACAGTGAATTAAGTGAGTTCAATGCAAGAACATTTGCCTTTCTGCTTGGAGGAGCAAGCTGTAAGATATTGAAGAAAACCAACATCTCAAGTGTCACTAATCTGTCACCAATTCTACCGCTAGTCAAGTTCTTTCTATACTCAAATTAAAAATAAAATAATAAATATTTTAATTCAAAAATAATATCAACTCATCAACACTTGAACTCAAATCAATCTTATTGTCAATCATCAATCAAAATCAACTCTCAATTATTTCTTTTTCTTTTGTTTTATTTCTTTTTCTATTTTCTTCTTTATTTCTTTCATTCTTCTCAATCGTAAAACTCAAAATCTCAATTGTGCTATTGGTGAGATCTCACTATTCTTATTCTCACTTTAAAACTAAAATAACTCCATCAACTAATCTTCAACAATCTTAGTGTCTCAACTCTTAATAAATAAATCAGATCTTCAATTTACCCAAAATCAATAAGTCTTTCAACTCAATCAACCGATTCCCAGTATCTAGTTTGTTTCTATTCTTTTTCTTAAATTTAAAATGTTTCTTTCTGTTTTCAATCAATTCTAATTTGTTTTCTATTTTCAGTTTGCTGCTCCAAGTAATTTAAATCTTTAAATTAATAAAAAGTTTAATACAAGAAAGTGTAACATTGTGCACTTTGGGTATTGGTGGAACCGGTGTCAGATATACAAAGTTGTTTGTTTGTGAACTAGAATGGTTGTTTTCTATGACTGTTCCTCCACTCTCATCCTTGATTATTTATCTCTTTTAATATAATAAAATAAAAAATAAATTTTATATCAAGTTTTGAGTAGTTTTTTCTCATAGATGTTTAGTTGTCTATGGGATCAATTCATATTATTAGTGTTTAGTTGCTACTAGTCTAAAATATCTTAATATCATGTTTCAGATTATTAGTGTTTAGTTGCTATTAGTCTAAAATATTTTTATATCATGTGTAGTTGTGATATAAAAATTTAGTTCATATTTAATCTGTGTGTAGTTGTGGAGTATCTTGACTAGTTTATTTTTTATTCAAGTGTAGTTGTTGAATATCATACTTAGCTTGTTTTAGTTTTGTACCATGTGTAGTTGTGGTAGTTGTGGGAAGTTTCTTATTTTTGTAATATGTCACAAGTTTGTGACATATGTTCTCTCTCTGTTATTTTAGGTAGTTTTGATGAAATAAAAAAATCATCCAGTTTGAGCCTAAAATTCTTTTTCTTTCAACAAGACCTTTTCTTCTTCAAAAACTTTTAATCACTCAGTCTGAAAATTCAACAAGAATAAGAACAGCATCAACTTGCAAGACTATTGGTGTTTGATGAAAAAATGATTTGGTGTCTTGATTGATGTATTCATAATGACAAGTCATAATTCCACACTTTACACCACAATCTTGCAAACATTTGTTGTGAGAACCTGGAAAATCAATGCATGATGAAATTTATTGATTTGATTTTTCACACACTTAATTAATGCTGGATGAAATGTGAGTAAGATGAGAGAGATAGAGAGACAAAAAAATAGATTGCAGATTTAAGGTTTAAGTAAAAAGAAAATAAAAAGGAGAAAGGAAACCCCAGCAGAAGTTGGAAGGAATAATGACCAGGGCTCCATCTTTAATGACTTGAATTCTAAAAATGGCAAATTTAAATGGGAAACAAAGCAACAATATTCTATTTTACAACAGCTTGACATTTGAGAATCTTTCATCCATGACAATCCAACAAAGATGGTAAAATATATGTTAGTTGTATATATTCATGGAATCCTGAATAGTTTTCACTACGCCTGGGCTTCAAGCATACCATCGCCTGAAATAAAAAGCAAAAAAAAGAAATCACATGTAAAAACCTCTCCCACATATGTGGGCGAAAGAATTCATCTAACCTGCATCACGCTTCTTAAGAACAATTTCTCCTCCTACAGCCCGGCGCCATACATCCTTCACATCGTCAGTAACGGTTCTGATGATTTTTTTTTTTTTTTTTTTTTTGGGGGGGGGGGGGTTGATTATACTGAGGGTAGACCAACTCAAAATGGCTTGTGGCATCGTAGGAGCGAGTGATGAATACGTTGTCTTGTTGTCCGGAAGCTGATGGAGCGTACACTGGGCTAACTGTGACGAACCTAATTAAATGCAGATTTTGATCAAATTCCAAAAACTTTTGTTAAATATAATCATCCGAGTACTGACTTATCATGAATGGGCCCAATTAGTTTGTAAGCAGGTTCGAGCTCCAGTTCAGGTGTCGAAGTTTCCACAATAGTCGATACAATCGCCACATAATAATCTTTGGCGCAAACGTTATGGGTAGATGAAATGGCAGCGATGTAAATATCTATTAAAAGTTGAAAAATGTGATAACTTAGTGAATTGATGACTCCTTGTAATCATGAAGACTTAGATCAAAATAATTACCATGTTTCCGCCCAACTTGAGCTTGAGGAATCACCAATTGTAAAGAGTCGCTATCATCTGTGTTGGGAACAGGATGCTTAAGCAAGCAGATCGAGCGGACAACTTTGCCTTCCTCGTGGACCTTGTCCCCTTTGTCCAAGAAATAGCTAGGATCACCAATGACTTTTTTCGCCTTTACAGTCTCTGTGCCACTTCTGACTCCGGTGACCTTTCCATCGCTGTCGTAAATGATCTCATCTATTGGTTTATCTAGCATATACGTGCCTCCGTAGATAGCTGACAATCGAGCAAATCCTTGAGGAAGTTCACCCAATCCATATAGAGGATAAATGTAAGGTGATTTGCCGTATCGAGCGACAGACTTGGTGTAAAGCATGATGCGCTCATATGTGTCTTTTGCGGGTTTCGTGCGGTAAGATTCGTCGGAATGAAGTGCTAATGCATGTCCTATAAAATCTTGAGTTGCGGTTTCCAAGGAAAATTTGGCATATACTTCTTGCATCGTTGTGGTCTCCAAGGCGATACCTAAAAGAGTCGTTCATCAAAATTTGACTAAAAAGGCTGCTGGGATGGTTTACTGATTACCTTGGTGGGTAGAGGGGTCGGTGGCTCGATAGTTCGCAACCCATTCCAAAAACTTTTTTGCCCTTCTCTTTTCGAAAATGCCCATGAGAGGTGATGTCACGGCCTCAATTTCAGTCGAAGGTACTTTAGCCACTTTTCCCGCTGCGAGTACATATGAACCTGCGATCTGAATTTCAAGGTAGATGGAGTCAAGAAATCATGTCAAATGAGACTAGAGAAAGAAGTGTGGTAAAAAAAATAGTTAAGCGCCTACTTGCTTAAATTCGAGGTAACGTGTTACGTCAGTGTGTACTAAGATATTAGTGAGTTCACCATTGATCATCATAAACTGTACAAAATCAAAGTATTCAGTACATGAGACCGATTTGAACAGTGAAAGATAGATCTGGCGTCACTTTTGGAATCAGATCAATTGCCCAATCTCTGTCTCTACCCAGCTCAGTGGGAGGTTCTTGACCAGGACGGAACTTGCGGTAAAGCTGGGTAAGATTCAACGAGGCAGATTCTGCACCGTAATAGTCATTCCTGTCGAAACCACATTTCATTTTGATATTGAACTTGTTGGACCTGGATTGGATTCACGAAAAGATCTACTCACCTATCCATATGCAAAACTTTCTTTCCATCAACTGAAAGCAAGCCTGACAAGATACATTCCGTCAAGCCAGTGCCCAAAACGATGTAATCGTATCTGCATGAATGAAAGTGATTCAGTGATTGAACATCAAACGAGGCAGATAAATTTAAGTAGAGAAGGGTTCACGGATACATACTCTTCATCCATCTTTGTTGCTTCTCTTTATTTAATTTCTTTTTAAGACTGTGAGTGAGACCTCAGACCGATGATTGCTGGAAGCGTCATTAATCTGATCGATTTGGTGTATCACCACCGCGTGATTCCACCGAGGTGCCCGAACCCTTTTTTACTTAACGGTCATCAGCCTGATGATGAGCAAAAAACTTGGTTAAATTTCTGGTGGATCCATGGGCCAAATTCAAACATCAGCCAAAGATACCCCTAATAAAAAATAGGATCACACAACAAAAAATGAATTTTTTAGCTAATCATGGTAATTGGTGTAAAAAAATCAATAGTACAACATCCAAGAATCAATTTTTTAGATCCTTACTGCACTGCCAAAAAAATATTGTATCAGATATGGCATCTGGTTTGATAATAGAGACTAAAATTATAATATTATATCAGTTCCAAGTGATATAAAATTGGATTTTTCCATCTGATGTGATATTTGGCACTGGGTCACAACACCCTCAGGTGTTGTTTTAGCACCTGACACACCACCAAGGAGTGTTGTATTGGTAAATGTGACACATTGTTTTAGTCAAAAACACTGTATTTTGGGGGTTGTTTTAGTAAAACAGCCAACCCAAAAACAAGATAAGAAAGAAAAAGCAACAAAAGAAGAGAATAAAACAGCAAGAAAAAAACAAAAGAAACAAGGAAGAAATAAGAAATAAAACAAAAGAAGGCAAAAAGGACATAAAACAAAAGAAGGAAGAAGAATAAATAAAGGAGAAAACATATATAAAAATAAAGGAAAAAAAAAGAAATAAGAAAAAAAAAAAAAAAAAACATAGCATAAGATGAAGCAAAAGAAACAAAAGAAAAAAAAGAGAAAACTAAAAAAAAAGAAAAGAAAAGGAACAAAAGAATCAAGAAAACAAAAATTTTTGTAACTTCATCATTCCAACTCATCAATTTTAAATTGCTTTTTTTTGTTATTTCTTTCATTTCATTTCATTTGATTTTTTTTTTTTTTTGACAGAACTCTTTGTTGGAATATCAGTGACTTCAACTTAAATATTTCTTTAAACTATTACTAGCTATTTTATGAACATTATTCAACTACTAAAACTATACTCTATCTAAGTAAAACTACTATTCTATCTCAAAACTAACTACCCTATCTATTACTAAACTATCTAACTTGTAATTATTACTCAATCCCATGTAGGCTGTTGAGCCATAATTATATGACCAATAGTGGTCCTCCTCCTGGTTTTCTAATTAAGTTACTTGAAACTATTTTGCCTATTTTTACTATTTTTTTTTTATATATCTATTTTATGAGTTTTGTTGTATTTTATTCAAGTTGATTATTTAAGAAGAGCCCTTAAAAAGCTCTGCTGTCTCATTGAAACAAAATCATTGAGTTAAATTTCTTTTAAACTCTTTCCACCTCATCTTGTTCACCCAGTTAGCTCAGCCAACAGAGCTTTCAGCTTTTACCTATAATTTTGATCCCAAAATTTATCACTCTTTAAGTATTAAAACTCAAGTAGAAACTAAAATTCAACTCATGTGCATCAAGTTAATCAAACTCAAGTATCCACAAGAGCTGGAAGTTACTAGTTTAATCTTATGTAATTATCTTTCAATGTTTTTGTCAAAGTTTTATTAATACAAAAAAATGTTGCCCCTCCCCCCAAAGACTAACATCCTTATAATTTTAGAACTCAATTTATGTGTATTTATTTAAAATTAGTTTAGATTTTAATCCAAATCAACGGGGTGTCTCTTTAAAATAAACTTCATCAGATCTGCTCAACCAATTTTCAATTGGTTCACTATATGCTGACAGTGATTGAGTCCACCTATTTTTGAACAGAACATAGTTTTCCACACTATTTCAAAAACAAAAAATAGGTTGAAATGACAACAAATGGAGTTGAGATGGAAGAGAAATCCCACACGGTAACTGATACTTGAAATAATTCAAACCAAATATGTGCAGTGATTCTCTTCCCTTCTGTTGAAGAAAAAAAAAAACTGTCACATTCAATCACACAACTCCTCCAGTATAAAAAGATAAAACTTCATGAGGCACCCAAAAACATTGATTTGCCAACTGTGCAGTGGAATTTGGGGTAAAATATAATCACTTGGGTATCTGCCCAAAGCTGATACAGACCATAAGACATCACTTTTTTGTAATTGTTTTTTTTTTTTAGAATAAAAAGTTAATATGTAACAAATGTCAAGGTGAACCAAAAAAAAAAAAAAAAAAGGATGAAAGAATATGGAGGTGAAAAAAATCAAGCAAGAAATGATATAAAGTAGTTCAATCTAAAAAAGAAAAAGGAGAGAATAAAACACTAACAACATATCTAATATATATATGTATATACTGAAAGAAAATGACAATAATATAGAGAAATAAATTAATAATCATCTTCATTTCTAGGATCATTTAAGAATGGAACAGTAGTTGAATCAGAATTGGAGAAATTGGTATTTTGCATCTTCCGTGACGAAGGTCTAACAAGTTCTTCTTCTTCATCTAAATCTAGGAAGAAGGCTGAAGCATCGGTATGATGGATGGCACCTTCCAAGTCAATAGGTTGGATAGTTGTGAAAATGTTCTTGCCACTCCTATTATAGTGAATAATTATACATCCACCAGAAAACATTGTCAGTTGTTATATAGGATAAAAAAGATTGAATCAAAAAGAATTCAAGAAAAGAATGAATTAAAAGTTTTCTTACCTCCTAAGCATTAAAGCTAATCTGAAAAATTGTATTCCATTCCTGATTACTAATAAAAAAGTGTCAAAGACTTCTTCTTTTTTAGCTTTACAACCCTGAAAAAATATTACTATCACTGTCACTAAACAGAACATTGTGATCATTAAATCTAACCAATTAAATGGAGATCTCCAAAATTGCTAGAATTATGATTTTTTAAAGGAATGAATTTGAATGATATAAAAAAAATGAAGTCAAGATGGATATTAGCAATGAAGAGATCCATGAAGCATTTCTAATTCAATCTTGAGAACAAAGAAAGTTTTATAGCAGAAACAGAAGAAGACAAATAAGAAACCGACTTTTCCAAATGCGACAAGTCTGATTAAGACCTCAAAGATCATGGCCAAGTTGACTATAATTTCGAGAATGTAAAAAGCTAACGTAGGACATTCAGATAAAAGTGAAAGTATAACCGTTGTCAACTATTCTTCATTTGGATTGATTACAATGAGATGATCAATGATTCATTTGTTTTTAGAAAGAAAAAGAAATGAAAAAAAATTCTTCATGTCAGTTAGATTAAAGATGTGAGAATTTCCATTTTTATAATCTATAGGTAAAATCTACAAAAAGAATATACACATGTATGCATACATGTCTGGTGAAGAAAAAAAAAAAAAAAAGAAGAACGTAAACAGGAAAAGACAAGAAGGGCCATACAGATAAGATAGCCATTGAAAGATACAAGTACAGGTATATCTGACTAAAGACAAATCGGTTAGCGATTCCTTTGATCCATTCTTCCCTCGAGAGATGATAATGTGATCTAGAAGGACTGGTGAATTTATTTTTCCCGAAAAAGAAAAAAAGGATTGAATCTAGAGCTTTGATCAGTAAAACGAGGAAAGTGAATGAGTCTTACAGATTTAGTTGATGAATTGGATTTGATTCCTGCGAGTTCATACAGTTAGTTGATTGGTTGTTGATGTATCGCTTGTGAATAGTTTTTGGTGAGTGGTTGGTTAGGCTGCCCGATGGGTTGGTGGTGCAGCCCTGGGTGAGATGGTAATTTGGTGTTTGGTAGTTCAGCTTGGTTTATCTTTGGTTAGTTCAAAGACGATGAAGATGCTTGTTAACTGAAGACAAACAATTAGTTATTAATTACTTGTCGGATTGAAAGAATGCTCACCGAAAGAGGAAAGATCTCTTAAAAGATTTCAAAGCGAACTTTACTTTAAGTCTCTTAAGAGTTTCTCACACTAAAGAATTGGAATAAGTTGTTTGAAGAAAAAATAAAAATAAAAAAATAAAAAAACACAAGAAAATCTAAACGATATAACACTATTGGAAAAGTTTTTTATCAAAATTTCATTGACAAGCATTCTACCTTTTGGGAGCATGAATCATGTAGATTGTGCTTTAAAAGTGGATTGAATGGATTGATTGCAGAGAGAGGAAGATAGAGAAAAAAGAACAAAACATGACTGAGACAGTGCTAGCACTAGCTAAGACAGACAAAAACAATGATAAGACAAATAAAACTTTTTGAGATGATAGATAAAACTGAGACAAGTAATGAAACTATGATGATAGATAAGACTGAGATAATAAATGAAAATGAGACTGATTTATTAAATGAGATGGTAGTTGGCACTGAGATGCTGATGAATTAGAGAAGTAAGACAGAATTTAAAAGAATTATTCAAGATGAAACGGTACCAGAGGAAAAACACGTTAGGGATTCAGACCAGTATCCACAGAGGAAGTTTTAGTTTTTGTTTCTTGCCTATTGGCTTTGAAATGCAAGACTGCTCCATGGTAATGACATAATGTATTTCAATGAGCTTCAAATTTTAGATGGATAGAGATTTGAGATGTAGGGAAGGATCGAGGTTGAAGTGGTAAGGGAGGCTGCTAAGTAGAATCCTGTTCGAGTAAGTAAAACTGGGTTTATCCGCTTTTGACAGGTCTTGCTTCCGGTTCAGGGAGAGCAGACTGGCGGGAAGGATTCGGCAGCGATCATATTGTCCAAAGAAAAAGTGGAAAGGAAGTTGTGATTGATTTCTTTTTCTGTCCATCTTTAACGAGACCTCCACCAACTTTTGAGGATTTCGACTTTTGATTTTTTTGTGTTTGAAAAATTGGAATGCATGAAAGCACGATTGGGGACGGGTGTTAAGACGGCGTAATAACAGATGCAATTGTCTTTTTTAGCAAAGATGTTGAACCGTTGGAAAGGTGATTCACAGAGTGTTTTTGAGAATGATTTGCCGTCCCTATTTATCAACACTTGGAAAGACAGTTCGCTTGAGGCTAGCTTTTGACTGCGTGACAGGACACGGCCTTGCAATCTAAGTGGATGGAGTCTGGGTGCAAGTGGTATTGCTTGGAATTTTTCCGGTGAGTTCAATCTGAGTATTGAGTCTACGGCGGCCACCTTTTCCACCATCAGATTTTTGTCTGCTGATGGAACAGCCTCAATGTAGGTAATTACCTTAGACTTGTCAGCGAAAAATGGACCAATGGTCTTGGCAGTAACAGAAACCATAGTTACTTATATATATTACTGTTTGATGCAAAAAGAAAAAGTCAGTTCGGACGGTATAATCAGGTCAGATTGATGGAAATGAAAGACTTACTCAGCGAGATGATTCTGTATTCTATTGATAAAAAATGCAGAATTGCAGAGCACAGAGTGTTGGATTGGATGCAAGCTTTTGAATAGAGATTTAGAGATTTGAATGAAAAGACTGGTGAGACTGTAGGTTTATGATATCTTTTGAGGGAAAGTCTGGCAATGTAATCAATGTGAAGTGGATGAGAAATTCGACATGCTCTCAAGATCCCCATCTTTTTATACTGTTGGTCTGCCGGGCAATGGGCTGACCTCCAAACCAAAAAGACAGAAAGGAACTACCAGGCTTATCATATTTCATTCCGGCCTGCTAAGAATTCAGATCCTAACTTGTCCAAATGGTACCGATTTGAATGCAGAGCGAGCTAGCAGTTCGCCGGCGGTGTTGGGTCCGTGTAGGTTTGTCTTGGCGGCTGTGGTGGTTGGTCCATACACATTCTCTTCCAATTTATGACTGTGCTGGGCCAAAATTCTACCGGGGAATTCGGTTCTGCATTCAATGAACCATTATAATCCGGTCACACTTCGCCGACCAATGAGAGGCCATCGGATTATTGTTGCGACAACGCGGTTAAGCGGTTACGCGAATCGTGCAACCAGTCGATTGTTTCGGTGGCAAAAGAAAAAGGACAAAGCATTGAATATGAATGATTGAAAGTATGTTGAGCATTTTGATTTTCTTAGTTTATTGATGAGTAGCTACATTGGTTTTCTAAAGAACAAACACAAGAAGGTGTCAAGAAAAAACCTTTTTGATTGAAAAGAACAGAAATAAATAATTAATAACATCTTCATAATAAATCCTGTGCAACTTTTTTGGAAAGTATTTCAATCAAAAGTTGAGCTTCAACATTGAAATTGAGAATTAAGCATGGACCAAACCTACGTAAATAAATTAATTATGACATCAATCATTTCATTCATCTCCTCATCTTTGTTCGCATTTTAGATGATGACTTTCTGAGATCTTCTTGAGTTAATTTGAATACACGATTTAATCCAATTTTGCTAGCCGTGACTGGGGTAAATTTGTAGCGGTGTCTTCAGCCAGATGATATCCATAAACGCTCTTTCCTAAGGATTGTATAAGTTACACAGCAAAATCTTTGGTCAATCCTACTTCCCAGTTGTATCCTGATTCTAGATTTCGATTTGAGCGAGTGGATTCCAAGGATGATTCATGTGAGGAAATTGATGAAATTTATGAGAGTGATGTTGTAACAATGTAGATGAACGGAATGGATCTCCAATTACATCATAGATCAACTTGACTACATAACCCAACCGTACCGCAGTCATATTTTGCAAATCTACCATGTCATTTTCATTATCTTCGTCTTCATCATTTTCTTTTCTGTTTTTGATCATTTAAAATATTAAAAAAAAAAAAAAAATCCAATTCTTGCCCACCCAGATTACACACATTGAAAGATTTCTAAGCTGATACGATCCAGGAGAAGAGACCGACATTGATTGCTCTGTGTGTTCCGTAGCCTCTAGTCTAATAGCCATCCCAATGCCTATCACAAAGCCAACTTCAATCATGCAATTTGTTTTTGATGCATCCTTGAGAAAAGAGGAAAGAATGTCTGATCTTTGTATTATCACCAATCAAACTCATATTAAAAAGAAAATGGAAAATCTGTTGGGACACAGCAGTGTCACAGCACTGTCACAGTTCACACAGACACTTACCCGGACTTTGTGTACACGTGGAATATCATTATCCATTTCTATTCCACATTATTTCCCTACAAAATCTTGTTGTGGGTCGAAATTTTAGCCGCTGGAGGCATTTGATTACAGGCTCATTATGATGGCTTCCGTGATCTGTCAAAAAAAGACATCATAAAATCTTATCAGCTTATAAGAAATAGAAAAAGATTCAAATTATTGGAGCTTGAAGAACATCTGGATGGGTCAATGCACTCATTCACAAGCAATGCTCAACTCACTAGCTTGTCGAATGAATTTATGATGCAACATAAAAGTCGTGATCCATCTCTCAGTCGGTCTTCAAGCTTCGCAGAGATTAACCAGCCCCTCCTCTACCATTATTCTGATGCCTCTTGGAGACCTCAAATACGTGTTAACCCTTTCAAAGACCCTACGAGCTCTCCAAGGCCTTACCAAGAAAACCAAGGTATGTATCCTGAATGTACACCGAGAAGAACAGGCAAAACCTGAGCAAAATCATCTGTCCAGTCTTTTGAAATTTACAAGAAATGATGAACTTAGCCAGGCCGAAGAGTTATTGGGATTCTCTCCATCTGGTCTTCCCGAGAGTCCTCAAGGAAAAATGACAAGGATATCATCAAGCTCTGCGTTTCCGCTATCACCTCCTTACCAATCAAATGCTATTCAAGCAAATCATGTATTCAACCCAGATGATTTTGTGAATTATGATCAATTTGACTCAGTGTACAATGATCATCTTGAGGATGTGTTCCTTCAAGAACCAATGCATTCATCAAACTATTTGATTGATGTAAATAATCACCCAAATAATCCTTTTCCTATTAAAGACTCATTATCATCTTCCCATAAATCAAATGATGTGGATACATTTCATGCTCTCAGCCCAGAAAAAAGATTTTGGCACCCAAATGCCTCCACTAAACAATATCACGCCTGAATTAGGCAACGTTTTCACATTTCATGCACCTCAACAGCACATGATTAACCACGATTCCCATCACTATTCCGATCTCCACTATAGCAACAATGATGACCAAAAAGAATCACCAGGCCTTTTCAGGGAAGATAAATCCCGAAATCTCAGAGCTGACGAGTACTTCGTATGTTGATTGAGAATCACCAGGCCTTTTCAGGGAAGATAAATCCCGAAATCTCAGAGCTGACGAGTACTTCGTATGTTGATTGTATTACAAACCAAACTCCATCTCCCAGTGTCTTGAATGTCGTGAAAGGTATTGATTCTTTAGTTCATGAAAAGGTTGATTTCTTCGAAAAATCTTCTGAATGGCCGCAATTGGTCATTAATGAAGGGTCATTCTCACTTAGTGATCCTCATTCAGTATGGCAGGAAGAAGTAATCCATGCTTTACGTAATCTTATATCCAAACGAGGTAGAAGATTACAGCTAGCAGAGGATCAAGTTAAAATTTTGTGTAAACCCATATTTCAGCAACTAGGTAATATAAAGCCAACAGCGACGCCTCAAGAATCTGAAAGAAGAAGAATTTTGTTATTCAGTAGTACATTGGCCTTTTTTGAAGATAATCATCATGTCTGGTTTAACTATCTGCACAAACAAACACAATATGATTTTGTGACTTATAAAAACAACATTGTAGGCCAAAAAGCATTGCGTCAAATTTTTCAAGTCTTCCTGTTTTTTGTCCATTTAATAGATGGAATTATTCCGAGATCAAAACCAACCTCGGGAGAAGAGAAGTATATTTTAGCAATGCAGTCAGCCAGCCACTTGTTTGTTTCATTTTCTGCGTCTCATCAATCTTCTCCAAACCACTTTATAAATGGTTTAATCGAAAGGGTGGCAAAAATAGGAAATCAACCGGATACAAAAAAAGTGCAAATAGTAAAGAACTTACTTGAAAGAAAAATACAAATGCAAAAGTCCAGGATCTTCAGAGGAAACATACCTTCCTTGCTTTGGATTTATATCAATATTTGGCTTCTAAACTCAAGAATTGAACTATTGATAAATTTGACCGATAATAAAGGTAAAATTAACGTAAATTTTAAAAGCACTATTAACCTTATTTTTTGTAATTCTGTTGATAAATTATTGGAAGGGTTGAAAGATGATTGAAGCGGATTAGATACCCCAGATTATAGATAAAAAGAACAATATCTGAAAAATAATCCCTGATAGTGCTTTACAATATTAAAATTATTTTCACCAGTTACCAAAGTTCTTGAATAAAATAAGTTTATAAAACAATGAAGCAACCCCTATCTGAAAAATCATTTGTATGATTTCTTATCTTTTACTTATTGTTACTTGTTTTGTAATGATAAACTTTTTCATTACCCAATTTGGGTATCTTCCTACCAATGAAAAGAAAAAAGGGATCAAAGTTGTTGGAATCTTTACCACTAAAAATAAAATTATGCCCTATGCTTAGTATTTTCATCAAGATTAGTTTGATATTAAATTGAAGATATTTTTAAGAAAAATAATTCAAATTCAAAATTGAGATGAATATTCTCAAGTAGATGGTAATTGTATAGGTGCCTTGTAGTCAAAGAAACCTGCTCATCAGTAGTCAATCTAACTCTCAAGATGTCTGATTTCAACAATTATCACCAGGGATGTTTTCTGATCACTTGTTAACAAGTGCCATTGCTTATATCCTTCCCCTGGTTGAGTGTGATCTT
>JNCO01004546.1:0-15130 GCA_000785685.1 Uromyces viciae-fabae
GCGCTTCGCGACGTCCAGAGCGCTCAGGGTGTCGTTTTAGTAAGTTGGGGGTGTCGTTTTAGCACGGCCCTTTTGCGAAATTATTCGAATATTCGCGAATAATCGAATATTCCCAAAAGAATATTCGACCCTCCCAAAAAAAGGGTCGAATACCTTAGTGCCATGCCTTGCATCCAACTTTTTTCTGTTGCTAAAAAAACATGATAAAGTTGTGAAAGTGTAAAATAAACCATTCTACAGGAATATGTTGAATAAATACTAAGAATGTGGCTTTAAAGTTGAAATAATAATAACATATATATATATTTTTGCGAAATTATTCGAATATTCGCGAATAATCGAATATTCCCAAAAGAATATTCGACCCTCCCAAAAAAAGGGTCGAATACCTTAGTGCCATGCCTTGCATCCAACTTTTTTCTGTTGGTGACGCAAAAACCAATTGGTGCCCTCATTTCTGACATCCATACTTTTGCATAGTTTTGTTTGACAATTTTCATAACTAAAAAAAAGTATGGAAAGGTATGTATCAGCTATGGGACCTATCTCTAAAGCTGATACACATCTGTCCATACTTTTCTATTGTACTAAAAATGTAAAATAGAAGTATGGAAAAGTATGAAAGGCAGAAATGAGGGCACCTAATGACTACAGTTGAGCATTAAGCCACAGGCCGGCATGGTCGGACCAACCTTTCTTGCGCAACGCTGGCTTTTACAGATCCTCAAAACTCATATTGGCATACTAGAGAGCCTTGAAATTATGAGTCATGTTTAAGCAGAGATGAAAAACGCCGAGGACTAAACACATCAAGACTCCATTCATTAACAGCTGAAACTTGGAGTAATTGGTTCTTTTCCTCGTTCGCTTGAGCGATCAAACGCGCGTGAAAGCGATTAGTAAGTTCAGCTGATCGGAAGGATGATCTGGAGTGATGTTTTCTTTCGATAGCATTGATATCATCTAGTTCATGTGGAGTGATTGAAATTCCAGTCATCCCATTACAACTTGCCATGAAAACTCCGACGATAAGGGTCATGAGCATCATTCTTGTGATTTCCTTTTGTCGACTGACTGAAACTTCCGAATAGGGGACATATTCACAAAGTTCTCGTTCATGAGCATCATTCTTGTGATTTCCTTTTGTCGACTGACTGAAACTTCCGAATAGGGGACATATTCACAAAGTTCTCGTTGATGGCGCTGATAGTCCAATGAGAGACGCCTTGACAACGGCTTACGCGGACGCCTTCAGCATTGCTGGTTGTCTGGTATCAGCGAATTTTGTCAAACCATTGGTATCATGACGAGGAAACCAATTACTCTTGGTATATCGACTGTAGCTCCGATGATATATCAAGTTTGATATCTCATATCCTCCATACATTCATGTTCTTCACGACCATCTCTATCAGAGTTTAAGACAGCCTTCTTTTGATGCACGCACATACAGTTCTCTCCCAACTCACTTGCTAAACAAGCTCTATTATCCATCGGTGTTAAGTAGCACTTTCAGAGCTTGCACTTAACACGCACCAACTCACAGTAATTGGAGGTCAACCTACCACATTGGTTTGATGAGGGGACACTCATCTCAAATATACCTACTATCTTCCATCGCTGTAGATCGGGTCGTTCCGCTTAAAACCAGCCACATTCATTTCAACAATAACAGCCACGAGTTTTTCACAACCATCCCACAGTCCTTATGAAAGGTATTCTAGCCTACAAGTCGATCTGAAATATACTTCCCGAAGGAATTGTTAATTTTACAAAAGAAAAAATAAATAAAAAACCCAGAATAAAATTTATAAACTTAGTTCGAAAAACCGCCTCAATAAAACAATCAAGCGATTCTCCTTTCTTTCTTTTAAAGTTTTTTTCGAAACCCACCGTTACATTTATTTGTGAAACTAAAAACACCGACGAAACAATTCATTTGAGAGCGATTCAACGGCGTCAAGATAAAGAACATTCACTAACTTGACTACCAAGAGTCCTGAGACAATTTCCTGAGGATTAGTTTCATCCATCGCTGTGCCTTTTACAAACTCCTTTTACAAACTTTTTTTTACTTGGTCCACCAAATTCTTCCAATTGCTAAATTCCCTCATTAAATAAAAGTTAATGTTTGGCGGAATGTTCACAACGAAGACATACTGATGAACCGCAGCTGCTTCGAAGAAATTCGTATCCCAACCTCTTGATATCTGGTTTGCGGGGTTGATCTATCAATCAAGCTGTTGAATATCTTGCTTTAGTCTTCAAATAAATTGGGTTCATGGCATCCCAGAGTCTATTAGATCAAAGTGGTTTAAGCTCACCTGCGATTATTGGAATACTAGTTATCATAGTACTTTGCGCTTTCCTTCTTGGATTTCTTACTGCCCGACTGGCGAATTGGATTCGACCGGCATTTCAGCCATCCACCCCTGATCTGAGTTCACCAAGTAACTCGACAACCGAAGAATCGAAGGAAGATAATGTCGTGGACTTAGAAGCAGCCCTAGAGAAAAATTCTTTCATCAAACCTAGATTAAAATTCAATCCATTATCTATTATTTCTGAATTAAATTACAATAAGAAAAAGTCTTCTTCATCCATTATCAATTGTCCTAGAGCATCTTCTCAAAAGAAAAAAACAAAAGAGGAAAAAAAAATTGAAATTTCTAAGCCTACTCGTCTCTTACCTGCCAACACACCCTTCATCATAGTCAAAAGTCCCATGGCAGAAAATGATAAAACAATCTCTACTCAAAATCAATTACCTAGTCCTAATTTGAATAATTCCCATCAACCTACAATGTCTGATAATACCATGGTGAACAATAGTATAACTATTATTTCAAAAAAATCGGACTATGATGAATTAGGTAGAAAGATTCAACCTGAAAAAATAAATCAAGTTATTGGAACACCATCAAGCCAAACAACAAGAAAAAGAACAATCATCTGGTATGATGATGAAAATATAAAGTAAGTAAAACATGAACATTTTTTTTTTTTTTGCATAAAATTTAATCAAAGTTAAACTGATAAGTGTGAATATGAATTTTATAATTTGTCACAGACCACGAAGTGTGAAGAGTTCATTAAAAAGTGTGAGATCAAATAGTCTTCCATCACCTAGGAGAACTTCGAGTTCCACTAGTAAAGAAGGAGCCAACTGGGGATTAACAACGAGTGAAAGTGAGACGACGTTCCAATCGGATTGGGGTGATGCAACGATCAACTTAGGCTCATCATCTCAACTATGGCTTAGCTATCAATTTCAGCTGGCTGGTGGATGATCAAGACGCATCGATGGCCCACACTCCAAAACCGAGTCTCACGACCACGCAGGCAATCTTTAGCGCTTCTTTCCACTGGTCTTGATTCTGAATGACGTACATTTTCCTTAGCTAGCTGGAATACCTCAGACATACGTGTCTCTCTAGGTGGAATTAAAACTCCCTATGGCACTCGATTGATCCAAGTGGTGGAAAAATCGACAGCATAGTAGTCTATCGAAACTCTTTGGACGATTTTTCGAAAACTGACAAAAAAGAAAGACTGACTAAATAATATGTAGAGGAATAATTCCTGGGTTAAATTTTCCTAACTTGATATATATACATATATAATATGTATATATATAAACATTGAAATATTAAAACCAATAAAGATAGGAGTGAGTTATCAATTACTTTTCATTTGAATTTTTGTAGTAAGAGAAACTAGAATAAACAAATTAACACCTCAGCATTTCTTTCTTTTCTTTCTTTTTTTTTGATCACGCGCAGGGCTCAAATTAGTCATGTAGAGCCATTTGATCGTGCTCAACACGGCGAGCAAACCAGAACTTGTCACCCAAAACAACTCAAAGATTATTCAAATATTTACATACATACAAAAATAAGACTGGATTAATACAAAACTTCGAACTATGTGCAACCAACTTCAAACAATCAAACAAAAAAAATCAATCATAAGAAACCAAAAGTAATAGTAGTATCTTTTTTAAAAAACAAAAAAAGAACGATTCAACATAGATTTACAACAAAAAAAGTCATAAATATTTAGGAAATCAGGATGAGTTTCTATTGATGAAAAAAGAAAAAAAAGAAATTAAATTTGATATATGTACAAAAGCTTGAGAAAAACAAACTAGATAGATCATATAGAAATAGAGATGCATATATATAGATATATATATATATATATGAAAAAATTCAAAAAGTATACAAGTTGGCAAAATTTTAATTAGATCAACTGTGATTACCTTTTTTAGCCTATATTAGTGGTTCAAAATAAAGAAATGAAAAATCTAAGAAATGATTCAAAAGAAAAAAAGAGGGGGATTTTTTAAGAGGAGAAGGAAAAAAAAGGTCTAACGATTAAGATGATTATTTTCTTCCAGAAAATCCAATGTAACATCACGTAAAATGGCCAAATGATTAAAAGGATAAGAAGAAGAAGAGGAGGAGTGATTAGGAGAAGTATGACGTAAATTAAATTTTTTAGTATGAGTTTTAACGGGAGAGAAATGATTAGAATTTCGTTTAGAATTAAGATTAGAAAAATTATTACTGTTACTAAATTCTAAAGATGAAGTTTGATTATTATGAGGAATGGGATTAATCAAGGAGGAGGAGAAGACGGGACGATTAGATTCGAGAGATTGATGAGCACCAAGACAACCAGGATCTAAATAATAAATCCAATTTTTCTTCTGAATAAAATTGAAAAGATTATTTAATACAGAAGACTGTTTTAAAGTATGAATTGAACCAAATAAGATTAATTTCTTCTTAGCTCTAGTCAAACAAACATTAATTCTTCTCCAATCTTTTAAAAGATCTCCCACATCTTCTTCAATATTATTTCTTACCATCGTCATAATTATACAATCTTTATCTCTACCTTGTGATTTATCAGCTGTTAAAATTTCTAAATCTTTATAATTTTCAGTTAATTTTGTTAATAGTTTTAGTTGTTGTCGGTATGGTGTGATAATACCAATACTGGAAGCTGGAACCCCTCTTAAAATCAGAGCATTAACAAGCTGAAAAACAAGAAGAAGGTCATCTTAGCTTGGTTTTCTTTTTCTCTCCGTGTGATTTTTTTTTTTTTTTTTTTTTTTTTAAGGCAGACGCGTCCTTACCTGGTACACCAATTCTGCTTCAGATTCATTTTGTAATCGGTTTCCCGTTTTGGATTCTTTTTGGGGAAGTAAGTCAGTATTAGCGAAGACGACTTTTCTATGAGGTTGCATCAAATCAGATATCCAACAGCGTTCATAACAAGCGGAAGAATCAATCGAATGAAGAGATTCATAGTCGATACCCAAAGGAATTTCAAGGCATAAATTAGATATAGTTTGATCACCAGAACGTAGTCGACCATCATAAATTAAAGCATTACTGAGACTCATAATATCTTCGTTCATACGATACTGCATTGTTAATGAGGCCACAGCATCTGGATGCGCTTCAGTTAACAGTTTGAATAATGAAGTTTCCAATCCTTCCGCTTTCGCTTTAGGGTTTTTCACCAATGGCGGTAATTGATAATGATCCCCGACCAAGACAAAGACGTTTGCGTGTCGCAAAGGACCAAGGCAAGTGGGTAAGGTAATTTGTGATGCCTCATCAACGATACAGTAATCAAATTTTCGTCTGTGGAATATTGGATGGTTAATAGAAAGACTAGTAGTTGCAACTAGTGGAGGTGACATCCACCTGGTTTCCATTTGCATCACGGTCTCATTTGTGTCACATTCATTTATAGTAAAGCGATGTAAGGCAGAAGCAACTTTATCAACGTTTCCAAGTCTCAACATGTCAATCTTGGAGTCGATTAATTTGCAAAGAATGTTATCAACTGCCGAGTGTGTATAAGATGTTAACAAAACCGTCTTGCCCCTCTTGATCAAAGCTTTAATAAGTTCAGTAATTGTTGTTGTTTTACCGGTACCAGGCATACCAAGGATAAGTGCGTAATCTTTGGCACTTAGAACTCTACTGAGTACACTAAATTGTTCTTCATTTAATTGATGACTTGTTTCAATTTCATCTTGGAATTTTGATGAATCAAACTTTGGTTTCTTCAAATCGACAACTAATTCTCGCAACGTACTATTACCATTTTCAAGGAAAAGTTGTGCTAAATTATCTCGAATTCTTCCCATACCAGCCATTAGTTCATCTTTATCAATTCTGTAGAGTCCGAGAGAAGATGATGAATGAGATTGAGTCGAAGCATACTGAGACAGATAGGTTGCAAGGTTAGTTCCAGGAGACAAGGCATCGATCTCTTCCAACCGATGATCCAAGCCGACTATCATATTATGAGGAGTCAACTCAAGAATAAAACCTCGTGCAATTGCCAATTTCTTGCCTTCAATCGAAATAACGATTGGATCATTTTTACCCATGTGCCCCAGTAGAAGAGAGGCTGAAGATTCGTCGCGTGTATTCGCTGAGCGCTTGAGGCAATAAGTGTGCTGATGAATTTTCGATGGTGATGCAATATTGAATGGTCCGGATTCAGGATCGAAGGAATAATCTATCACCATGTTGGCAAATGCATTTCCTGCTTGCTCTCTTTCATAAGCCGACATGCTCCAAATTTGTTTCTTGGATTTACCGAGTTCAGTCTCTTCATAGGAAATCAAAGCCTCCCAACGGCGAAAGAATTCAGTATGCACCTTAGTTAGATGCTGGGTTTTGCGTTCATAGAGATCTCTGAGTCGATCAATGCCTTTCTGTGGTGGAAGGACGTCTACTCCCTCAACGGCCTGTGAAGAGCAGCGGAGGCAATTTTAGTACAATGCATCATACTTTGGGAGTAAATGAACCTACTTTGCGATAAAGCATACAACTTTCCACTTCGAAGCACTTGCAGCATACGAACTCTGCGTCGATAGGTTCAGGTAAAATAGGACGCCCTGAACGATTGTCGAAAGAAGCCAATTCTTCAACGTCCGTGATCTCACATGCAAAAGGGGGAGGTACGTTTGTTAAAGACGAGGTATCAGTTTGTAAATGATAGGCCAACTGATTTCTGGCCATAATCAAATGCCTCATCTCGTCTTTGACAGCCCTAACCCTAATAATATGATCGAGAGACGTGTAAAACAATAGTCCTGCAGTGACTTCGACATCTGAAAAATTTTCAACAGACTCTCGTCAGGAATATAACTCAAATAATATGAAGTTGTGACGACTTAACTGTAGCGGTCACTCATCAATAGGGTGTAAAGCATGGTTTGTGCAATATGTTCAATCCCACTTGGTTGCTTGCCAGTTTTGATTTCTAACGGGAAGATACACGTCTTGTGTGATTTTTTGTCACGAGATCGCGCCATTTTATAATTTGATGGATTTTCGTCAACAAGTGCTTCAACAGAGACATCAATTTTCCCTTTGAGGCCGTACTTCGGGGACCAAATTTCTTCTTCAGTATCGAGTATGCCTGTAATTCCTATCCTAGGGTGATCACTCCCTGCTTTCACATTACTTCGTGGATCGACTAACATGGCATCTTTCTGGCACATCAATGAGCAAAAAAAAGGAAAAAGAGCTGGTAAATATGCGAGCTTATCAATAGGTAGTTCAAGCAGTACTGACGTTCAAAATTAACTTTGGATTCCCAATAGGATCAATTATATAATTATTGAACCACTTAGGAAGATGCTCCAAATGATCTGATACCATCTTAACACCTTCTTCAACAGTTTTACCAATCATAAATAAGTCACTGAGGCGTTTAACACAAGACTTGCGGGCTTCTTCTAATAAATGAGTGGTTTGCCAGCTTTTGACAAAGCTGGGTTCAGCTGAATTTTTATCCATTGGTAAAAGTAAGTTTTGTATTGTATCATGTACAATATTACCTCTGACAACAGCTTCTCCAATTTGATTAGAACTGAGTTTTAAACGATTAGTTAAAATACTTTTCCTGGAGCACATTGGGGCACTTGCGACCACAGAGGCACTAATTAAGATGGAGGGGAGCAGAACAATAACATGACCAGGCTCAGAACGAGAGAAGACTAAGGTATCAAGTTGCAAGTTGATGGGAGATGATCCTGGGAACGAAACTAGATTTAACTCGTTATCAAGTGCTAAAGGTAAATCAATCCATTCATCGCATAATAATAAAGTTTTACGAAGAGACTGATTTTCTTGTTTTATAACTACATCAATTTGTCTTTCCATACGTTTCTTGAGTGAATTCCAAAGCGCGTCTTCTATTTTTTTAGCAGAACACTTGATGAAGGATTGACAGAGTGGCACTGGTTCTTGCAAAATTGGCGGTGGGGATAAGACTTCATCAAGATCAAAATCACCCCAATCTTCAATTCCATCAAATAATTCACATGTATCATCGCAGTTGAATAATTTTTCTGAGTTAGCAGGAGGTGTGGGCGTAGAAAGGACGCGCGTGGTGAGTTTTTTAGG
The DNA here is from genome assembly GCA_000785685.1 of Uromyces viciae-fabae. Taxonomy (NCBI): domain Eukaryota; kingdom Fungi; phylum Basidiomycota; class Pucciniomycetes; order Pucciniales; family Pucciniaceae; genus Uromyces; species Uromyces viciae-fabae. The sequence goes on from JNCO01004546.1 coordinate 8,445, forward strand.
GCTGGGTGATTTAGCCAAGTTGGTTTTCAAAGTGCCAGAGTGAGAAGATAATGCAGAAGTCCTGGGGGCAGGTAATACGCGTCGCGAAGGAGGAGTCCTAGCAGTTAGTTGAGAGACAGGTGAATCATTATTTTTCAGACCAGAGAGTAGCTCTTCCATAAACGCTGATGATGATTTGGGGCTGGGATGACTGGGACGCATTTTTGATAATATATAAACGTTTTAAAAATTGAAGGAATGATCATGTACTGGACTAAAGTTTAAAAAATAGAATGTTTAATACACTGAATAAATTTATGCAATGTTTTAAAAATTGAAGGAATGATCATGTACTGGACTAAAGTTTAAAAAATAGAATGTTTAATACACTGAATAAATTTAAGGATAATATACAAGTCGTTATAATGAAATATTTCTTTGAGGAACGTGTTGATGTATTCAGTATGAATTTAGAATTTAGGATTTGATGAATAAAATAAATAATGAATTTGAACATTGCTCAAAGGAAACCCCCGGGCTAAACAGAAGACCCCTGGGCATCCATTAGAGGGAATCTTCAAATAAACGGGAAACCCCTTTGGTTAAGGCTCACTAGCAATTTAAATAAAAATAATTATTTTATTTCAAAAAGATATTAAATTATTTAACCAAATGCATCCACAACAACATCCAAACCACTTTCAACCAAACACACTTCAACAACATCATCAACAACAACAACACCAACCTCAAATAGCTCATCAACCACAACACCAACTTCATCAACCACAACACCAACAACTTCAACAACCACAACACCAACAACTTCAACTACAGCAACAGCAACAACAACACCAACAACACCAAATTCAACTCCAACAACAACAGCAGCAGCAGCAGCCACAGCAACCTCAACCTCAACAACAACAACAACTTCTCATACCCTTTCCCGCTCTTCATCTTCATCCTGTGAATGATACGTTTATTCCAAAACAAATTGTGCTTAACCCAAATGGTGCCAAGGTCAAAATAGGTCGACAAACCAATCAGAAATCTGTCCCCAATAGCACTAATGGATTTTTTGACTCAAAAGTTCTCAGTCGTATGCATGCCGAAGTTTGGACGGAGAATGGAAAGGTAATCCAACTCGATCACTCAAATTCAAAATCATTAATCAAATTACTGACTTCTTCTTTTTTTTTTTTTTTTTTTTTTTTTTTTTTTTTAGGAACTTTCATTAATGGTGAACGATTATCTCCCGAAGGAATTGAATCAGAAGCATTTGAATTACATTCTGATGATCTAGTCGAATTCGGTATTGATATTATTGCTGATGACAATAAATCAATCGTGCATCACAAAGTCGCGACCAAAGTTTTTTTGGTTCTTAATGCTGACGATGCTGCTGCTGCCTCCAAGTTAGTCATCCATAATCTGTTTTTTCTTCTTCTTTCTATGGGCTTCTTTGCTAACCGACTCTTGACATATTTTGATAACTTTTGCTTTAATGTTACGTAATTTCATTACTAGCTTCTATCGCTCAAATGGCCCTGATCTTTCTCTCAATCGACGCGCCAGTAGACCTGGTATATTTGGTAGTGGAGGTTTCGATCATGTACTAAATCGATTGCAAGTGAGTTATTGTCCACTACCTTGTCTATCACTCCTTCCTTCAGTTGAACTTTTTAATCTCACGGTTATTTTTGTATTTCCTTTGAAAAATCAGAACGAATTAGAAAAATCTCGTGCAACTGGCCAAGAATTAAACACACTCAACTCAACCATGAATGAGATCCACGATACACTAGGCGGTGGTAATGGACCACCACCACCACTGCCACCACCATATGGTGGTCGAATACCACCTCTTGCAAACCAACCCCAACGAAACCAGCAAAACATCCTTCAATCACAATTGGCAGATACACAAGCTTCCTTGGCTATGTATGCGGAGAAAATGAAAACGTTTGAAACTTTGATGTCCGAACATGAACAGATGAAACGTGAACTAAATGAATTAAGGGATCAAATTGAACCTTCCCGAAAACGAAATTCGAGTGATTTTTCAAGACAGAGTGATTCGGATGATCATGGTTTGAGTGGAAGGGTATCACCAGTCGCGGCCATGCTGGAACTACAAGAACAACAAAATGGGGTGATGAAAAATGAACTCGATATGGATGATGATTGTATGAGTACAGCAAGTTCTGAAACGCTCACTTGGAGACCTTCGTCGAACAAAAAATCAAGCCTTGCACCACAAAAAATGAATGGTTTGGGCTCGCCTTCATCTCCTTCATTATTCTCAGGAATTGATTTGAAACAATTTGAATCACTTGTAGAACAAAACAATTTATTGAATGAAAAAATCGAATCAATTTCAACTAATTTAAATGAATCACTTGAATTGAGTCAAAATTTAATGGATGAAAACAAAATAAATACCAAAATAATATCTACATTAGAAAATGAAATTAGAGAATTAAAACAAGAAATTTCAATTCACAAGGATAATTTTGAACGTATAAATGAAAAAATCGAAAATAAAATAATGGAAATCGCTCAAAAAGAATATTCTATTTGGAAAAATAATGTAGAAAGTGATTGGAAAGGAAAAGAATCTCAATGGGAAAACGAGCGAAATAGTTTAGAAGAAACTTTACAAGAATTAGAAAAAAAAGTTAATAAATTAATAACACAAGATAAATTAATTGATGAAGTTGGTTTAATAATAGGTGGAAAAAGACAAAGAAAAAATTTAAAATTAGAAGAAGAAGTCAATAATATACGTAAATTTCCTAATCAATTTGGAACTATTTCACCTGATTCTTCTCCTTCTACTTCTCCATCTAAAATACATAAAAGGAAAAATTTAAGAAATAAAGATTTTTCTTCTTCTATTAATATTTTAAAACCAATAGGTTCAACTTCATCATCTAGTCACTCCGAAGATCCATTATTAGATGATACTAATCATACTCATCATCATCATGGAAGTTCTAAATTAAATCTTAATCATCATCATAACCTCATTCATACTTTTAAAAAATCTAATAATCATCAACCTGATCATGATGATCATCTTCTTGCTACTAGTCAAAATCAAAATTCATTAAATCATTCTTCTAATCCTTTGGATTCTTCTTTCTCTTTTACTTCTACCATTCATCCTTCTAATCATGATAATAATCATAATGATTATAATAACAAAAATAATAAACTCCCTCTTCCTGATGATGGATTTTGGAATATTCATTCTATTATTTTGGTTTGTTTCATTCTCTCTCTCTCTCTTTTTTCTTTTTTCTCTCTTTTTTTGGAAATATTACTGACTTCGAAATTCGTTTCAACTTTTTCTTTTTTTTTTGGTTTGTTTTTTTTTTTTTTTTTTTTTTCCTTTTTTTTTTTTTATTTTATTTTTTTATTTTATTTAGAAGTTTAGTGATTTTAAGTATATTTCAGCTGCTAGTGGTGTCGCTTTAATAGGTTTAGTCTCTTATGCTCTTTCTAATAACTTTAAAGAACTTTAAATTTTATATTTCTTTTATCTTTCTTTCTTTCTTTTTTTAAATTTACTTCTGTCGGTTTCTTCTTCTTTCTTTTTCTTTCTTCTTTTTTTTCTTTTTTCTTTTTTTTGTATTAATTAAGTATCTGCATTTTATTTATTATTATTATTATTTCTTCTTTTTTTCTTTTTAAAAAAAAATTGTTTCATTTTATTTTTCATATTTTATTTATATATATTGAACCACTTGAAAAAAATGAATGAATGAATGAATTTAAAACATGAATGAATGAATGAAATTTTTTATTTTTATTATTATTATTTTTAATTGTTGGGTTTTTTTCTTTCATTTCTTTCTTATTAAAAAATGAATTAGATTTAAATTTTATTTTATTATATTTGGTTTTTTTATTCATGTTTTTTGGTTTTCTTTTGTTTTTTTTTGTTTTTTTGGAAATCCTATGTATAGCAAACTTTAACTGTTTAAAGAATCCCTGATGAGGGAGTTTTGTCGCTATTTTTTGACTTGGGGCATCTTTTGCTGGAGCTATAAATGCTGATGCTTTTATGCTTGGAGCATTCAGAATCGTTACAGTAAGTTTTTGGTGTCACAATATTACCGATCATCCAGCACCTTTTACAATTGCTGGACTCAATTCCAAGCCATAGTTCCCCATAGTTCAATTTCCATAGTTTTCCATAGTTTTTTTTTGCAGTACTTTGGGACTATGGAACTTTATGGTCCACTATGAGAAATGAGCGCATCCACCACAATATCACCATCCCTTCCCCCGATCATCCATTAAACCATCCTACTCAAAGAAAGAACACAAAAAACACCAAAAGTAGCATAAAAATACAAGAATCAATTGATTCTTGTCAATTACATATTGATATCAATTTCTCAGCCTTTTTTTGATCAAAAGGATTCACATACCACTCAAAGTGTGCGCCATCACTCAATTTTCAACAACTCCGAATAAATATATTTCCAGGCTCCTCAATCACAGTCAATTGTTTAAATATAACAAATATCTCTGTGACTCACACTAAAATCCATCCAACCTACCAAGTTAATGACTGGTGGGAGAGGGGGTATATCAGGATCAAAATTTGAAATAATCATATTTTTTTGGCACCTGAAAACTTCAATCTCTTTTTTTTGCTCTTCTTTTTTCCCCAGGTACATTTTGATACAATTTGGTCTCATTTTCAAATTGATTTTGACTTAAAAAATGACCAATTGTTTCATTTTTATTTTTTGAGTTATTATTTATCTACAAGAATACAAATTGAATACCATCTAAATACAAAACAAATAAACAATCCCATAAGAAATGGTAGAAGTATAAAGTATCACAGATTTTTGACCAGAGATAACTTGAAAATCTACCGTAAAAAAACCAATTAAAAGTGCAACAGAGATGATTGCATTCTGCTTCATTTTGATCAAAACAGCATAACATCTATAAGCTACAGAACAGAAGTTAGGTAATGTAAAAATGTGTATATCTATGTAAGGGGACTTGCCTGATCAAAACTAAGGGTGTGTTGAAGACAATAACATAAACTCAGACTTTTGGTAGTCAACGATAGCATCTAAATATTGATTGGTTTCAAATTGTTAGTATTAAACCAAGCGATTGTTTCCTACACATAGAGAAAAAGCATAGCCTAATTAGATGCCAATTTGCAAAATATGATGAGTATAAGACTCCAAATCAATTCAATTAGAGCAAGCAACGTTGGACAGACTAGACGTGCGGGCCAGAAACGAGGAGTATAAGGGCACCAGGCTCAGCCTGTACCCAGACGGCTACCTGAAAGGCACAGGGCGTTTGGACCTATTACTTGAAACCTACGCCAGAGTAAACACGGGTCTCATGGGAGTACTTGCCAGTGACAGAGCCCAGAAGTTTCTAAACATGTTGACAGTAAGTCCATTGAACTTGTGACTTACGACTGCGGGCTGCCTCTAATAAAACATGTAGAAAGAAAGCGCACCCGATTCAACAGAGTCTCCCTGAATGCTGTTGGTATATTTATCTAATTTTGATTGTTCCTGTTGTACCTTATCATTATTTATTGAGCTTGTGTAAGATGATAATAGATTTAAGAAACTTAACAGCTTATTGGACACAATTGAACGATCAAAATTTTTGTCTCAAATTTGTGTAGTGCTTGGCTAATTGATTTTGAATTGGCTTCTTTAATCCTTGAAAGCGGTACCCCTTCAACCAATGTCATATTGGAAGTGTTGATCAGTCACAAAAACAAAGAATAGGAATGAAAAATTCAATCATCAATTCAATGAAATTAAAGATGAGAATTAATTAATTTAAGAAACCAAACATGTACTTCCCTAAATTTGGTTTCTATAGCTCTCAATGCCAAATCTAGACTCAATATACTGATGAGATGAGAATATAGACTGGTCCCACATTGGAATAGGTTGTTTGGATTGGAATTTCGCAGGGGATCCAATATGCTGTCATCCATCATAAAATGAGGATTTATCAGTCACAAAAAAAATTGGTTGATTTGTGATGATTTTTTTTTTTAGAGGATTGGCAAACTCACAGTAGGCTAGGTTGGTAGAAAATATCTGGTGGGAATGGAATATATGGCCAGTGTTGAGAGGATTTGGTGGAATACTTGAGGTATTTGAGTTTGTGCTTCCAGGGGCATTAACCGCAGGGATGAGAGGATCCATGGTGATCAAAAAATAACTATGAAGGGGGGTATCGGGGGAAAAGTTTCTCATAGTTTTAAAAACTATGGAAAACTATGGAAATTGGATTATGGGGAACTATGGCTTAAAATTGAGTCCGGCAAATTAGCCGGACTCAGTTCTATTCCATAATTCCATAGATCACATCTTCATACTTTTCATACTCTTATGAGAAGTATGGGGTGAAAATTCCCCCGCAAAATTTTTCAATTCACCCGGGAAATTTTTTTCATCATCATCTCAAACAACCACCGTGAACACACCCATCATCTACCATGAATCCACTTAGCATGCCATGTCCGGTTGACCCCAACCTACAGGCCATTCCATCTGGAAACTCAACTCCAAACCAGCCAGCAATTACCCCGGCAGTGGCACCTTCATTCTCATTGGGACTCAACTTGTCAGGTTATGAGATTAAACAATAATCCAGTTAACCTGCAAAATGATATTATTATTTATTAAATTATT
>JNCO01004547.1:0-15119 GCA_000785685.1 Uromyces viciae-fabae
CTTGAGTTGTGAAAGAGCTGGCTAATGATATGGACATGACAACCAAGGAATCACTGGCTTCATTGGTATCTAAACCTGCTGGAGAACTCAGGATAAAACAGGAGGAAATTGAGGTTCTAACGACCCCAGTGTGAGACTCCAAAAAAGGCTAAACTCAATTTTAACCCTGATGGTTCAATTTAGGAAGGGATAATAGGGTAAATAAAGACTCTGCCTTCCTGTGATGACAAGAGAGCCTGTGATGAAGTGAGATGATAAACAACAGGGAGCAGGGCTACACCTGATTGGTGGTAAGAAAAGTGGAAGTTTTAGAGGGTGTTTCCCACACTCAGATTTGGTTGTGAAAAGAAAAATCACATAGCAGCAGGGTGGCTTTGTGTTGAAATTTTGAAGAAAATTTCATAAGGAAAACAATAATCTTTAAGGATTTTCTTATTTTTTCTTATTTATAAATTTGGAAGAAAATTTAACAAGAAAAACAAGAATTTTCAAGGATTTCCTTATCTTTTCTTATTTATAAAATGAATGAAGAATATTTTTAAGGAGGAGGACAAGTGAAGCTCACTTAGAATGACTCAACAAAGGAATCAAATATATTTCATTAGTTTTGTTTTGTTTTGCTTTTTATCTCAGGACATCTGTCTTTTAGGATATAAGTGATCAAATTTATTTACTCTGCTGTGCACGAGGAATCGACTTAAATATGAACAAAACAATGAATGAGATTTTCTTTTTTTGCCCCCTAACTTATCTAAGCACTAATCAGATGGGATGACAATAGTACAAGTTTAACGGGTTACAATACGACCGTTGAAGAAATAGGAAATGGTGATTCAACGTAGCATTCGTATGTTTATTTTCAAGCATTTCAATATCCTCAAGAATTGACGACAGTGCACTTGAGCACTTGACCTGATTTTTTGATTATTATTATTTTTGATGTGCAAGTAATCAGCTAAATCAGACAGAGCAGTCATTTAATTCAAGAGTGAGAGATTTACCTTTAGAGTCCAGCTCATAGATGATTGGAACACCAGTGTCCAATTCCTTTTTGACAATTTGTTCCCCAGATAGGCCTTCAAGTTGCATGATGATTGAACTACAGTAAAAAAGGACAGGCTATAAATCAGATGACATTTGGTATACAGAGTATAATAGGGGGATAGAGGTGATGAATGATTTGTACCGGAGCGAGTTGCCATGAGCAGCTACCAATACTTTTTTACCGGCCAGAACGTTAGGTTTTATTTGGTCGTTGTAATAAGGGAGGGTTCGTTTAGCTGTCATCTCCAAGCTTTCACCTCCAGGAGGGGGAACATCATAACTACGTCTCCAGATGTGAACTTGCTCCTCGCCCCATTTCTTGCGAGCATCGTCCTTGTTCAAGCCACTTAACTCTCCGTAGTCTCGTTCGTTAAGAGCTTGATCTTTTTCTATTGGAATATTCTTCTGGTCTAGAGTATCGAGAACAATATCCAGGGTAACTTGAGCCCTTCTCAAAGCGGAAGTGTATGCACAATCAAATTTGAAACCAAGTTTGTTTAATCTTTCAGCGGCTAGTTTTGCCTCTTGTCGACCTTGCTCGGTCAATTCTGGGTCTTTGAAACCGGTGAAGAGGTTTTTCTCTGAAGTGGTAGTACAGAGGCTACGACTTAGCATAATCTCCAAGCTCTGAAACAGGGGTATACGACTGACCATTCCATTCACTTTGACCATGACGGATTAAGACGACCTGTGGTGATTGGATGTGGTAGTTTAGTGGACTTGAACTGGTGAAAAAAAGAAAGAAAAAATATGACAGAGACTCACCACGTTATTTTGATTGGACATGGTAAAGAAGAAGTTATTTGATTGATCGGCTGGATATTTTTTATTTTATTTTTTATTCTTTTGCAGCTGCTTCTGGAATTCTCTGCTCCGATGCTTTCCGTTTTATACCCTCTTGATTTTTCCAGCCAGCCCGCCTTCATCCCCGTACTTTTTCGGGTAGGCCTATTCTTTGAAATTAAAATTAAAATGTTAAAATAATAAAAATAAAAAAATAAAAATTACTTCGACCATGTTTGGAAACGTAAGTCCATTTTCTTTGTTACAAAAATCATTTTTATCGCTTAGTTTCTTCTGATCGGAAAACTTCCCTTGATTTTAGTACATCAAATCCATGCCTCGGCTTAATGACGCTGAGGAACGAAAAAAAAAATCCCTTAAACCTGGTCCCGCCCCTGTTAATCACAAGTACACTAGAGGGTCCACAAGCTCCGGGAAAGCATCAAGCTCAACGCGTTGCCAGAAATGCGAAAATTTTGGGTTAGTCCGTTTTCCGTTTTCCTACCAGTACACTCAGTACACCATCAAAAACACCACCCCTTTCCAGATTGAAACTTATTATTCCTTTTCCCATAGTCACTTTACATACAACGTGCGCAACCTTGTCTTCTGTCACAGTCTCGTTTTTCAACTAAACCTATTGAATCGATTTTGACTTTTTTTTTATTTTTTATTTTTGCTCTTTTTAGTGTCCAGTCACCCATGCTCCATACAAGCCTCGCCCATCTCGAACGCAGCAACTCGTCAATCCTAAGCCTCTCCGTGCTATGCCATCTGTTGATGTACCGGAAGAATTCTTGACCAAAAAGGGAATTGCCGAGAAGATTTTGGCCACCAATGAGCAACAGAGACAAGAGGCCCAATCCAAATTGGTTGCTTCAAAGTCGTCCAAAAAGTAAATAGAAACTAAATCTATTCGTTTTGTTCTATTCATGCAGTTCACTTCATTAATACAATCAAATGAATTTAAATCATCTTTTTCAGCAAGGCAAAACCCGATATCTCATCGTCATCCTCTAGTGACTCGGATTCTACCTCAGATTCAGAGTCAGATTCCGACTCAGATTCGTCAGACTCGACATCGTCCGCTATATCTTCCAGCTCGTCGGGACACACTTCTGATTCGCCTTCAGTTTCTGATTCCAGTAACCTTTCAAGAGTTGGCCGCCAACGAGTCAAGCGCCGCGCCGCTTCTTCATCAAGCTCCACCAAATCATATTTCCACCGCCGTTATAATCATCGTTCGAGATCTATATCTCGTAGACCTATTGGGTCAAGCCCTAGGTTAAGGGTTTCGCATCACTCTGGTGAGCGCAGCCGCTCACGACAAGCGGCCAAATCCTACGCTTCACTCGGCCCCAAGCACGCCTTAAGTCCTTCCCGTCGCTCACAAAGAAGTGTGTCAAGTCGATACCATCCCAGTGACTGCCCTACAGGTCCCGATCGCAAGGTGTATCCAACTAAATTTACCGTCTCGCCCCGCCATTATCGCGCCTGTTCCAATTCTATGTCACGGGAATCAGCTAGATCTCGAACTCCACCAAGTCTCGGACGTGATAATATGTCGCGCAACTATCTTCGTGCGGGCTCACCTCGGCATCCTACTCGACTCAGAGCTTCCTCCATTCAGGGACGAGTTGACAGTCGCTCGCCAAGAAAAAGAGTCAATCGACCATCGCCCCGCCATCATCGCGCCCGTTCCATGTCTATGTCACAGGAATCAGCTAGATCTCGAACTCCACCAAGCCTCAGACGTGATAATATGTCGCGTAACTCTCTTCGTGCGAGTTCACCTCGGCATCCTACTCGAATCAGAGCCCCCATTCAGAGACGAGTTGACAGTCGCTCGCCAAGAAGCAGAGCCAATCGACCATCGCCCCGCCATTATGGCGCCCGTTCCATGTCTATGTCACAGGAATCAGCTAGATCTCGAACTCCACCAAGTCTCAGACGTGATTATATATCGCGTAACTCTCTTCGTGCGAGTTCACCTCGGCATCCTACTCGAATCAGAGCCCCCATTCAGAGACGAGTTGACAGTCGCTCGCCAAGAAGAAGAGCCAATCGACCAAAGTCTAGACATGATAGCAGAGCTCTGTCAAGAGATCGCTCCCATGATGTTGATGCCATGGAAGAGGTCGCTCCGCCCCGCCGACACCATCGCTTGAGGTCTGTTTCGCGTGAGCACAGCCGATCCCGAACGCCACCCACTTCTCAGCAAAGGTATTCCCACCATGGATATGACAGGCGTGCCAGGTCGCCCCGGCGTGAATTTCGAGCTTCCTGCAGCCCGCGAAGGGACTCGGAGGCTCGTGGTCGCTCTAGGAAAGAAGTCATTCGGCCAGAATCTGGATATGAAAGCGGAGGCTCTTCGAGAGATCGACATCGAAAGGCTGATCCCGTGAACTCTCGCGCTTCACCCCACCATCATCATCACCGCCCAATTCCAGTGTCGCAGGTGTCTATCAGATCGCGTACCCCACCCAGCCCCAAACAGATGTACTCTTTCGATCACTCCCATAAACGCGGAAGGTCTCCTCGCTTTTGAAATGACTATCGAGCTCTTTTCAGTATTCAAATTACTACCGAGCTTCCCCCCGTAAGCTCGAGACCTTCTAATCGCTCACCAAGAAGAACAGTCAGTCCACCGAACAGGGAATACCGCAGCAGGGTTTCTGCGAGTTCTTTCTAGCCATTCATTCCCTTGTCTTTTCTGATTTCCAATACATAAATAAACGTGTGCAACATACAACTCGTATTCCAAACGCAATCTTACAAATTCCAAGTGTTGAACTAGACCTTGTTATTTACTTGATGTTAAAAAAGAGAGAAAAAGGCAGGAAAATTATCTGTTTGTTCTTCAGGATAAAAACCCAAAATAATGAATACATTTTTCCTTTATTTCTTCTGTTTCTGTTCTAGATACCAACAAAGAAAGTAAAAAAAAATAAGTGCACGCATTCAGCACAAATTCAATTTTTCCAGCAAGTTGATAAGTTTGTAATCTATGTAGATCACTGATCCAATAATCCTTTTGAGGAACAAGTCTAGCTATTACAGTTCCTGGATCATTGATGATCAGCATAACTTGGTCACATGTTAATAGGGCGATCTTTTGTACACCGGTCAACCCATGTTTGCACCGGATTTGACCTCCATGCAGTTTGAGTTTTGCACTGGGTTTTTAAACGATCATGCTACGTCTCCTCAACTTCAGGAGATGAATGAGCATGGTCTCGAAGCCTCCCAAAAAATCATTTTCATGCAGAGAAAACATGATTCACATATAAAAACAGATTATGGTTACTCACAGACTTCAAAGAGGCACTACACATCCAAATTAGTCCCAAACTATGCCGAATTCTTTTCTGAACATCTCTTGATTGTTACTAAATAATTCTTGGCAAATTTGTTTTTTTTTTCTTAATTTTATTTTTAGTTTTTTGGCACAAAAAAAGACATGAATGATTGAAAAGCAACCTCAGCCATGAAAAACAACAATCAAGCCTCAACACAATTGATAAAACATTTTAGTATGACAAGAAGCTTGGGAAGAACGTGCAAAGCTAAAAAAATTGTAAATATGTTTCCTGTGAACCTTGGACAAAATGTTTTTTTTTTATTTGCAAAACATGGGGTTGTGAAGCCCGCATCTGATTGGTTTATGACCAGATTGGGGATTAGAAAATATCAAGCAGTGGTCAACTGCTCCTAACCACTTCAATCCGACTTTAATTCCAAAAATCATTTCATTCTGTGATGGCAGCTTTGGGGGTTGATCTTTTTGAAAGGGATCCACCAGAGCATGAGGTAAGTCATTTCCTGGGGGTTATCTTTTTCTAATTTTTTTTTTCTCTCAGTTCCATCAGCTTTTTTCCTGCTCAATGTCTTTCAAACTGTACTATGGTAAGCAAGAGAAGAGCAAGACCGTCTGGAAGGCACTTGGCTCCAAAAATTCTGATTCTATCCGCACTTTGTGCAATTCTGATTTTAATTGTTCAATCTCAGCTTTGAACCCTTTGTTTTCTTGTTTTCCTCTTCTTTCTAATTCCAAAAATCTTTAATTTGCGATTGCTAATGCTTGTTGCTTTGATGCTGAACTTTGATGCAAGTTTCAAATTTGTTCATCCTATTCAAATAAAACAAACAAACATGGCTTAGTTCCACAAACTCTCCAAAATGGGGAAGGATGAGTTGGTAAACAAATTTATGTACCTGATCACTAATCCTCTTTTGTAATGTACAAGTCTCACCATCAGATTCAGATTTCAGTTTGATCAAATCACAAATTTCAAGATCAAAATTCTTGATTAATGGAATTTGATCTTCAATCAATTTTTTAATTTGATTGGACTGGTCTCATTCTTTGTCTTTGAATCTAATCAATTCAGTTTTGTTTTCAATCCCTCTAGTTTCAAAAAACTTTTGCTTCATTTTGTGATTCACTCATCTGATTTTTTAATAGCAAATTGGCTATTTTTTCTTGTTGCTTGGCTTTCATATTTTGCCATTGTCTTTATGATTGGAAGTTTATGACAACAAATGAAAGTCAATCAGCATATAAAGCTGTCACACCAAGAAAGAAAGGGATGAAAAAAATGATGTTTCCTGATCTTTGTAGTTATTGATTATCAAGTTCAACTGCTCAATGGATTGTCTAATTTCTTCCACGCTTCCAGACAACCGGTCCTTCTCAACCTCAATGACCATTTTCTCTTTATTCTGAATGACTTGGTCAGCTTGAAGATTCTCAACCAGCTCTTTCAATCAATCACATTTGTGAACCAATCAACTACAATCTTCTTTGTTTCTTTCCCTCTCAACTGCTCTTTTCAATCTTATCTTGCCATGCTCTGATTGAGCTTTTGCAACATTCAATTCTAAATCTGAATTCTTGGCCCTCAGCTGATCTAGTATGTTATCAGTCTCTTGTTGACGGTAAATTCCTGTCTGAACTTCTTTCTCCAATTTTTGAATCAACTTTTCACTAAATTTATGAACTTGATTACTGAGATCTTCAAAGACCTAGGAAGTTTTGGCATCTAGCAGCTTGATCAATTCAAATCTATCATCAGCGCAGACCTGGCTCCGCACAAACAAGTTCAATCATGAACTCAGATTCCTTGCTTGTGAGCATAGCCGCTTGACCACACACCTTGTATGTTGCTGGATCCCGGATTACACATTGAGTCTGCTTGTATAGATCATTCCACCGTTTGAAATACTGTTGGGAGATGTTGTAGCCAGTTGAGTCACAGATGACAGAGTGAGAGTATCCAATAAGTGACATACAAACTGCAGTGATTTTGGTCGTGGCAGCATAAGATTGGAATACCATTTTGTAATCAGACAATTTGAAGGGGATTGCTGGCAAGGTTGGAGTCAATCTGGAAAATCCAAGGGCGAAAACCAAAGGCAGAAATGGAATTTGGGGCCCATAACCCCATACATGTGTTTCAATTAAAAAAAAATTGTCCAAGGTCTGATGGAAACATAATATGCCTTAAAACCAAAAAAAAAAAAAAGGAAAAAAAGGAATTCAGCTCAATAACTTTTCTTCTAGTCAACCTCCTAGAAGACAAAACCTACTTTTGCATACTTGGAAGCATGTGTAGCTAAAGGGCCTTTACTCATGGGCATCAAGCTTCTGATACTGTAATCAGTGTGTGTAGCTAAAGGTCCTTTACTCCCTGGCATCACAGCATCTGACAAAAACACTATTGAAATAGTCCTTCCTATTTCAATTATCCGTAAGACCTATGAGTTGTAAAATTCATTATTGCAGCAACGCTAATACTAGTAAAAAAATTTAGAGTGAAAACATAACACTGTACGGAAAAGATTGTTGCTTGAAAATTTGTGACACCCAGGGGAATACACTAGATAACAATAGTGCTTCAATCAGCCATGAGTTGACTGCAACCCGCATTGTCAGAAGTTTTCCCCATTTATTCCCTAAATATGGGAATAATTACAGTTTTTATAAAAATTTTAGTTTTTATTTCTTTTAATACTATTGGTAATAATGATGAACTAGATAATAACGCAAAATAGACTCAATAAGGAAATTATTTTGATCAATTTTCTCTTAGTTACAAAAAACCCCTCTGTTTGTTTATTTCTAATTGTTTTATTTGTTTCTACCTCTCAAATTTTCATTCTACTTCCCCATTATTTTTCTGAAACTGTAGAATTTTATTTAGGGGGTTGTTTTTTGCACCACCCAGAACCTGGTGTGCACCGCCTTTTGACGTCAGGAGGCCGTCAAGCGCTTTTTGAATTTCAAAATATTTTTTAACAATACTTCTAGGTGTCCTAGAGTAGCCAAACCTTTTTCCCAGCATCCTGAGACCCTCTTCTTCATCTTCTGAAGTTTGCAGCTCCAAAAAAGAAATTGAAGTACTCTGTATTTAGGGAGTACACAAAATCAAAAAAAAATAAAAACAAAATGGTTAATGAGGGAATTATGGCCTAAAAATTTTATCACATGTATTTCAACCTTATTGAAGTATGGGATAAAAAATTTTTCCAACCAATAAGCTGCTTTTATTTTGGAAAGGAACTTTATGCCATGCATCTAACTTGTCTGAGGGTTGAATTTTTTTGATGTTCTTTCTTGAGAGCCAAATTAGCGCATTGCCCCAGTTTGACAGCAACATGCTCTTTTGCTTTGTTGTCATAATATTTTGCCTGCAAATATTTTGCTTTCAAAATGTTCTGGTGAGCTGTTTCCTGTACATCATGAAGGTGTTTAATAAACCCAAACCCTCTTTCACCTTTGAAGCCAAAATAGAAAACCCTAATCTCGGATGATACCCCTTCTCCAAGAAAAAGGGGGGAAAACCCGTTGTGGTGGATGGAGTGTTTGACCATGATATTTCTGCAAATGAAGTTAGGTGCAAGCAATCATTGTGATTTTTATTTACAAAATGCCGTAGATAGGATTCCAATACTGCCTTGACCCTTTCTGTTTGGCCTTTTTTTTGCAGGTGAAAAGCAGTGAATGGCGCCGGCTGAATTCCTAGCTTTGTTTGGATTTCAGTTCATAATTTTGAAACCAAAGTTGGAACCCGATCTGAAATTATTTTATCATGAGGGACTCTGTGGTACCTGATTAATCTGTCAATAAAACATGATGCCAAATCCTCCATGTTCCAGGATTCCTTTGCTGGAATAAAATGTCTTCCTTTGGTGTAATGGTTGACAATCACCAATGTGGAATCAAAACCATTGCTGATTGGGGGTTTAAAAATGAAATAAATACCTATCTGTGACCGTGGTCTGTCTGAAGTCTCTGTAGGATTTAGTAAATTGATAGCTTTTTGTGTTATTTTGGTTATGTTGACAAGAATAACAGTCTTTAACGTGTAAAAGTACTTCTCTAGTGATGCCCGGCCACTCAAACGTCCGCCCAATCATTTGAATGGTTTTAAAAACACCCCAGTGGCCTGAAAGCAACAAACCGTGATAATTTTTGAGAATTTTGTCACTCATTGCAATTGGAACATAGAGCTTGTCTCTAAACCACCACAACCCCTTTCTAAATTTAACTTTCTTATTTTTTTGCAATTCTTCTTGTGATTTGTTAGTTTTTTCTTCTAGCTTTTTTGAAATTTCCTCATCAGGGGGACAAAAATAAAAATCTGGTTCCCACTTATCTTCTTTTTCTTTGGAAAACTCAAAGATCCAGTCCTTGAATTCCAGAGAACTGTTCTACTCTTCGAATTTTGACTGGATAAAAATTGGTTGGTCCTTGAGATGAATTTTTAGAATTCTAGGCCTGCTGAGTGGGTCGGCGGGGTTCCTTTTTTCTTGAATATGCAATATCTGTAAGTCAAAAAGAGACATTAATGAATCCCATATAGCTTTCTGAGGAGTCAATTTGTTAGTGGTCAAGAAATATTGTAAATTTTGATGATCAGAAAAAACTTTTATTGGACTAGGAGATCTGATAAACCACAATCGCCACTTGGACAGAGAAGCCATGATGGCCGCAAGTTCTAAATGATGAATTTTCAACTGCTTCTCCAATTCAGACAAAATTTTTGAAAAAAAAAATATGGAGTGCAATTTGCCTTGGTCATCCTTCAGACACAAGATAGCCAAAATTGCCACCGTGGATGCATCACAAAACAAATATGTGTCTTTTTTGAAATCAAAATGATGTAACAATACTTCCTTCAGTATAGCAGCTTTTAAATTTCAAACACCAATCTAAACTCATTAGTATGAAAATTTTCTTCTTTGTCCATTTCTTTTCCAGTTACCTTATGTAAAGGGAGAGCATAAGTGGAGTAGTTTCTTACAAACTTTCGGTAAAAATTTGTGAAACCCAAAAACTGTTGTAATTCATCCAAGGTCAATGGATAGTTCCATTCTTGGATTGTTCTAGTTCTTTCCAGATCCATCCGGATTCCCTGGGTATCAATGATATATCCTAAATTTTTTACTTCTTTTACATAAAATAAGCATTTTTCTGGGGAGGTGTTGTGGTGCTCCAAACCCATTTCAGGTCTCAAATGAACCAGTAAACTATGGAAGGATGTTGAAACTATGAAAAGACAGGAATGTGAAATGGGCATTTTCTGTGACATGTATACTAGCAAGATATTTTCTGTGATACTTCTGTGATTTCTCTAAATAACTGTACTACTTAGATGGGGAACCTTCCGCACATTTATTTCCATAAAAGGGTATTTGTCCCCACACTTACTTCCATATTCAAAAGGTCTCAGATCACATGCATGAGCTTGTGAAAAGATCACAAGTCACATGCATGAGTCTGTGCACCAGTTTTTCATCAACAATTGTCTTGCCCTGAAGCTAAAATCCCTCATACTTTACTCTAGAAGTAGCTCTCTCCTCCCTCATCCATCTACCCATCTCCCAATTCACACCTACCATCCAGCCAGGGAACACTCCTCCTCCCAACTATCCCTCCCCTTAAAAATCCTCATCACTCATCCATTAGCTGTAATACTACTACTTACCTTTGAAATAAAAATCTTTACAAGTTGATCCAGCCTGATTGAGACACTACTATCAGTAGCCTCAACGATTGTTTGCCACCATAAATTTTTTTTTGTTTCAGCTCTAGTGGTTGATGCAAGGAGCAGAGCCTTTCAAACTAACCTGTAACACTGGTCTCATACCTTTATTATTTCCCCTTTTAACTTCCTATCCCACAGGAGTTCCCAAAGCATATAAACTATTTGCTTCCAGCTTGTCAAATTAAATCTGAGGTGTTCAGTATGCTCTTCTGAAGTTTGCGATAAAATCAGAACATTGTCTATGTATACATCAAAAAAGATTATTGAGGTATTTGCACAAAACGTACTGAATAAATCTTTGAAAAGCCGCTGGTGCATTCGCCAGCCCAAAAGGCATAACAAGATACTCATAGAAACAAAATTCAGTAAGTAAAGCTGTTTTCCATTCATCTCCTTCTTTAACACAAAGAAGATTGAATGCCGCTTTTAAATTCATTTTAGAAAAATAATTGCAATTCTTTAATTTTGATAGTAAATTAGTTAACAACGGAAGAGGATAAGAACCTTTTATGGTAATTTTATTTAGGTTTCTTTAATTGCCACAAGGTATATTTTTCTTTCCCTCCATTTTTACAAAAAAAATAGGAGCCCCCGCAGGGGAAGAAGTGTTGCAAATAAAGCCTTTTTTCAATAAATCTTTGAGATATGATTTTAACTCAGTGTTCTCCATAGGAGAAGGATGATAAACTTTCCCAAAAGGAGGAATAGAATCCTTTTTTAGATTTATTGAAATATCAGTGTCCCAATGAGTGGGTAAGGAATTCAACGGCTGTGCTTCTGTTTTGAGTACTTGCTTTTAACTCATTTTTCAGCTGAGTGAGATGTTCAAGAACTGATTTGACTGTCGTCGCTTGACCGTTGTGTAGTATACCAGTTCTGACTTGATTAAGGACATCAGGAAATTTGAAAAGAATAAGATATGCCAGAATGTCATCTGGTAGTTCTATTCCGACCTCTGCTAGTTTATTTGTGTGAATTCTTGCATTGGTTACAAATGTTTCTATTGCGTCTAATTTGAATGCTAGATACATGAATTCCAAGAAGACTCTCGCTCGGTTTGCCGATTGCCTAGATGCGAAGTGGCTTTGGACCACGTTCCATAAAGATTTAGCATCTCCTTTGATATTTCGCGTCACTACATTTTGATGGGTTTTAGCGTCCAACTTAGATAGAATGTAAGCCGCCATTTCTTCATCCGTGTCTTATGAAAGTTGGACGGTTTGACTATTCATCGTTGTCAACATTCCCCTGAGCTTAAATGAACTTTCCATTTTTGGTCGCCAGATAGAGTAATTTTCTTCTGTGCATAGTGGAGTCCCCTCTACGATCGCTTTTAGAGTGATTGATTGAAAGACTTGATCTACCGCTGGTCCTGGTGTCGAGGTGGCCGCATCAGTTGACATTTTTCGTTGAGCTGAAGGCTTTTAACCGTGAAAGAATTTAGAAGTCTGGACACCAAAACCAGTCTTTTTATTTTCATCATAAAAGAAATATAAAAAAAGTAAGTTAAAAGAAAACAATCAAGTTGATGCACAAGAAAGAGTTTTTAACAAACAGGATAAGTAATTTGTGTATACTTGATCAAGCTAAGAAGGGGTTCATGAGACTACTACCGAAAATTGGAAACTAAGAAATAGGAGTTAGAATGATAGAAGTCTTGATCCTTAAGTTTTGGGTTGAGATCTTACAGTTTAGTTTTATCAGGTTTTTCAGTTATGAATGTAGTGGCAAAATAGGCAGCGATATTTAAAACTATTTAGTTTTGATTTAAACAATAAAGTTAGTTCTGTCCAAGTGATGTAGACAGAGATTGTTGAATCAAACATTACCAAGTTGGTTGAGCGAGTTCTTTCAATTGAGCGAGTTTGATTTTTATGATAGAAAAGAAGGTGAATAAGAAATGGTAAGAAATGAGACAAAGGTGACGAGTAATCTTGAGTTGAAAGGATTTGATTTTATTCTAGATTTGTCACAGAGGTGTCACATAATTTTATCTTATTTAATTTGAATAATCATGGATTAGGGTCAGTGTAGTGATCAAGAGGAATTTCAACACAATTCACTTCATTTATTTATTCAAAAAATAAATTCACTCTTTTTTTTTTTCTTTTTCAAAAGACAAACTCACCAAACCTGTTTTTTTTCAAAACACAACAAAAATTTTAAACTCGACCCACTTTTTTTTTTTTGAAACACAACAAAAAATTCAAAGAAAAAAACAAAACATTCAACCAAGCAACAAAACAACACTCACTCAAACCAAACATTCAACTTTGATTTCTTCAGTTCACACAACTAAATCATCTTACCAATCAATATCAACTCAACTCCTCACGCAAATCAATCCTTTTCAACAGCCAATTTACTCACTCAACTCTTTACTTTTTTTTAAAAATAATATTTTCTGAAAAAGGCAAACAAAATTGATTTTTTTTTTTGTTTTAAATCAACTCTCATTGGTTTGAATTAAAATCACTTGTCTTATTGGTTTAAATTATTTTCATGTTTTAAATCAACTCTCATTGGTTTGAATTAAAATCACTTGTCTTATTGGTTTAAATTATTTTCATTCACACCTCAGGTACGCTCACCCTTTTTTTTTCTCACTCAATTTTTTTTTTTTTTTCATCATCCCGCTTGTTTTGGATTTATTTTTTTTCACTCATTTCTTTTTTTTTCATCATCCCGCTTGTTTTGGTTTTTTTTTCCTTTTTTTTTCCCATGCCTGCTGCTCGGCATTTTTATTTTCTATCTTCCAGGGCAGCAGGGATGTTTTCCTCCCTGCCAGGACCCTTTTAGGGTTGATTTATGCATCAATCAACCCTACAAGGTGAGCAGGGAGGTTGCTCTCCCTGCCAGGATCCTTGTAGGGTTGATTGATGCCTCAATCAACCCTAAAAGGGTAGCAGGGAAGCTTAATGACTCCCTGCCTCCCTTATCGGCCCTTCAAAGGGGCTAATCGACCCTAAAAAGGTTGATCGGCCCCTGTAGAGCCAACCGGACACTTGGTTGGCTAAAAAAGGGCCGACTGGTCCCTTGTAGGACCAACCACCAATTGGTCCTACAAGGAACCAATTGGTCCTACAGGGACTGACTGGCCTTTGTAGAGCCAAAAAAGCCATTGGTTGGCTCCACAAGGGCCTGCCATGGCCTCATGGGGCCTTTGTGTGTTGTTGTTTTTTTGTTTTTGTTTTGTAAATGCTACTTTTTTTTTAGTATTTTCTATTTAAATTTTTTTTTTATTGATGCTTTTTTTTGGATGTTTTTTTTTTGAAAGGCCTATAACTAATTTTTTTTTACATTTTTCTTCTTTTCTGTTCAAAACAGGAAATAAATTTAGGGATAATCCGCTTTGATTGTGAGTTTTTCTTTTTATTTTATTTTTTTCCTATTTTTTCAAACAAATTAACACACAATGCATACTACCTGCACGCAATTGGTACTGGGGAATTCTTTTATTATACTTTTTAAAACAAAATATCATGCAACACATACTACCTGCACGCAATTAGTATTGGGGGGATTGAAATGCTTTTTTGAAATGATTTGAATTACTAAAATTTTTTATTTTGTTTTGTTTTATTTATAATTTGAAGAGGGGATACTTTGAAGATCCCAAAAACTTCAGCTGCTGATATTTTAATACGTAAGAAAAAAGAATTGTAACTGGAACAATAAAAGAAAACAAAAAAAAATTGATGCAATGAATAATTTAGTAATTACTAATAATCCTTGTTCCACTGGCTCTGTAATTAACAATTTCATGAAAGTTGTACCTATTGATCTTTTGCCATAAATAACTGCTGATAAACTGAAACAAAAACAAGAAATAATAATAGCTAAAGAATACAATGAACCTTACGGAAAACTTATTTACAATATAAATCCCGCTGAAATTGAAATAGAAAATGCTGCTAAAATTATAAAATGTCAGGTTGTGAGATAAAATACTTATCCAAAACAAACCTACAAATAATAAATATTAGATATTTATATAAGAAATCTTGAATATCTTTTTTATTATAAAGAATTCATAAAATATTATTACATTTTCTGAATCCTCATCAACAACTAACCTAGGTCACTCGGCGGAGCCACCCTTGATTTCTAAACCCTTCTTGATGTATTTAGCCCACAAGAATTATTATAATTTACATATAGGCACTCAGAGTATGATTAACACATACTCCATAATATGTACATACACGAAATTCAGTCAGAATTGACGTAGCTCCTCTAGTT
>KN362056.1:4054-15115 GCA_000785685.1 Uromyces viciae-fabae
GATGAATCCCACACATGAGTTGAAGCCGGTATCCTCCGCTATATCAGCAGATATCTCCTCTCGTGCTTCATGGTTAGGCCAGATTACAAATTTGCTTTTTTACAAAACAAAACAAATCAAAAGTTAGAATCAAGTTAAAAGAGAGAGAGCAACATACATTTCTAGAGCAAGAATCGCTTCCACAACACGTGCGGAGTACAGAATTACGCTACCCTCAGAGATTCAAAAGAAACGAGCGAGAACTCCAACGGAATTGCCATTTCCAAACATCCCCATGGGCCATCCAGTCAGGTAATAAGTGATTTGTTTTTTGGTGTTGCATACCACCAATGAAGCCAACCGTAAGATCCCTTCCGCAAGTAATAGTCTTGCGGATCAATGGTGGGTATTTCATCGAATGGCAAGAGGGTGCCATTGATGAATCCCACACATGAGTTGAAGCCGGTATCCTCCGCTATATCAGCAGATATCTCCTCTTGTGCTTCATGGTTAGGCCAGATTACAAATTTGCTTTTTTACAAAACAAAACAAATCAAAAGTTAGAATCAAGTTAAAAGAGAGAGAGCAACATACACGTTTCTAGAGCAAGAATCGCTTCCACCACACGTGTGGAGTAAAGAATTACGCTACCCTCAGACATTCGAAAGAAACAAGCGAGAACTCCAATGGAATTGCCATTTCCGGACATCCCCATTCGTCGTAGCGTAACCATGAGCTGATTGGGTACTGGTCTTTGAGGTACATTGGAATGGTTGTGAAACACAGGATGATCTTGAATGAGCGTCACCAGCTTATGAAACAAGTCTTGAGTCATACAGAATTCTTGTTTGAACCAGCCACTATCAAGCCAAAAGAGGTATTCAGTTATGTTGGGGGCTCTTTCATGTCGAACCCTCTTGGTGAGATAACATTTTTTTTTTATCAAGATGATTGCCATCATGAAATCCTCGAGTTCGCTATCGCTGCTAGTGGTTGATTCATCATCTGAGTCCATGAACCGAGCCTCAAAAGCGGCTTGAGAGATTTGGAGACCAAGATTTTTTTGCATGTTTTGAAGGGTTTCAGCTCGCTTTGACGTTCGAGGCATCGTGGATGAGTTGAAGGGGGATAATGAGATGGGAAAGAGAAAAATGAAGGGGGCGGGGGGATGATAATGGAAGATTGGAGATGTGACGTAGGAATGTAAGGGTAAGAGAAGAAGAAAATATTGGAGGGGGGCAAGGCGGGTCAGGTGAAGGGAGACTTTTGGTTAAAATGGGGTCCTCAAAGTCAAAAAAAAAATTTGCGGGCGGCAATCCGGCTTGCTGCGCGGCTTGCCTGCCAAAAAGATTGTACTTTGAGTCCCACTAATATAGGATACAATGCAAATCTCACAAAAAATTGTTGAAAAATATTCAAATTTTTCTTCATCAATAAGAGTTCAAAATATATTTTTTTTTTTTTAAAAAAAAAAAAAAAAAAAAAAAATGAGATAAGAAAAGATGAATGAAAATTTGATTTCTTAAGAAAATGATTTTTTTTTTTTTTTTTTTTTTTTTTTTTTTAGATGAAACAAATAAATAATCTGTATAGTTATGTTTTTAATTATTTATTTAATTATTTTTTTTTAGTCAGGATAGATTTTCAAACTTTCAACTAAAGAAGTTTAAACATGCACCCATAAATTTCAGTTATGACTCCCAGATAAACCTTAATTAGCTAAGGAGTGAAGTAATTAATAAATTTAATTTTTTTTTTTCTTTTACCCAAAAACAAATATTTTGAATAAATCAATCACATTTATAAAAAAAGAAATTCCTTGATTTGATAAAAAAAAAAAAAAACCATTATTTATATACATGTTGTAAAAAACAAAACAAAAAAAGGAAAATACTATATGTAACAAAAAAAAAAAAAAAAAAAAAAAACCAAAAAAAAAAAAAAAAAATAATCAATGGAAAAAAAAACTCAAAAAGAAAGAAATAAATAATCAATGGAAATTCTAATATATATATATACAAAAGCCAAGCGTTATAATGTATATATATATATATGTATATTTTGTTATATATATAAATAATGATGAATAATGAATGATAATTGAAAAAAAAGGTAAGCAAAGAAAAGAAAAACTATTCAAAATAAATGACTAGAAAAAAAAAAAAAAAGATTGAGACAAAAGTAGATGAAAAAAAAAAAAAAGAGGACGAAAAATCTACAAAAAAAAAAAAAAAAAAAAAAAAAGGGTTAACCTAACCCACAATCCCCAAGGAGGTAGAAAAGGAGGAGGAGGAGGAGGAGGGGGAAGGGGAAACAAGATATCAGAACTAGAAGGTGAATTTAAACCATGAGGATTATTAGAAATATGAAGATTAAGAGGATTTTCTAGATCAAGTTGATCATGATCTTGATCATCTTCAAGGTCCCGATCATGAGTGATAAGATCATCGATAAGATCGACTGATTTCCGAGTACCAATAGAGCTAGTATCATCTAAATTATTAACTAAACTACTAGTTTCATCATCATCTTCTTCTTCTTGATCATGTTGATTCTCATCTCGACTACTAAATGAATTACATCGATCTGATGCATTACTTGTTCCTCCTCCACCTACTCCTTCTATTGAATCCGTCTCTCTTGTTCTTTCCTCTTCTTCCTCTTCTATTCCTATTGCTGTTAATTCTTCAGTATTTCCGTCAATTTCTTCCGATATTGACGTTTTTTTCATTCCTTTAATTTGATTTATTTGTTCAAGAGTTATACCTTTTAATATTTTTTCTCCTTCTTCTAATGATGATGACGATGATGACGATGATGACGATGATGTATCTTGAACATTTCGTTGCTGATTTTGTAATACGAAAGTTTTTTTTTTTGAATTTTGATTTCTTTCTTCGCTAGGAGAGACTGAAATATCTCTAGATTGCATAGCAGAACTAACGATCTCATGAGTTTTTAATCCTAATTTTCGATTAGTTCTTCTTCTATAAAACAACAAATAAGCTGCTGAACTTTTAACTTGTTCTGGTGAACTAACTTCAGTGACATGAGACTATTTTTAGAAAATTTGAAATTCAAAAAGAAAGAAAAAAAATTATTATTAGTACACTAATTGAACAATCAACTAATAAATTAAATACTCACATCATCGTAATTATGCCATTTTCCATCTTCTTCATTCTTTGCAAAAGCAGTATAATGACCTCCACCTAAACCACCAAAATGATTATCAACAGCAAATAAATCATAAATCAAACTTTCATCTTCTTCATTAGTTTCGTTCTCTTCGTCCCCATCAGCAACAACGTTTTCATCACTCTGATCCTCAGTTTCACCTTCGTTTTCACTATTTGCGTCCACATTTTCATCGGGTTGATGATTATTTTCGATTTGGATTGAAGGTGTATGAATTTGATCTACTTCTTCTGACTGTTGCTGATCATTATTATCTCCATTCATTGTATCATTTTTTTCTAAAGATGAAGGATTTAAATGAGATGATTGATCTAAATTAATTTCATGATGATGATGATGATTATTATTATCATTAAGAATTAAATTTTTTTTAATAGTTTTTAAATTTTTCATAACTTTAATACCTTCAACTTGATCAGATAAATCTAAACCTTCAATAGGAAAATCAACAAAGGCGTCAACTTTAGTTGATCTACCATAAGAAGTTCTAGCACTACTAAATCGTTTAAAATGTACTACTAAAATATCAGGTACTTTCCAAATTTGCATTTGTTTTGTTGCTTGTACATGATTTTTACATCTCGGACAATACCATTTATCATCTTCTCCTAATTTTTCTGGTTTTGAAAAATCTTTAAAACATTCTTCTATAGTTAATCCTTTCTTTTTCTTTTCTTTACTTATTTCTAAGTTGGATTCAATAAATTCCGGATCTTCTATTATAGGTGTATCTATCCAATTTTTTGAATTAGGTAGCGTCTTATCTAATCCAAAGAAATGTCCAATGGAACTTAAATTCCATTCACATTCAAAGAAATCGCCTTGTTGAATGATTGGACCTTGCAATAATGTTGTAGTTTCCACTTGCATCGGTTTAGGAGTTTCGTTTGAATTTTCTCCATATAGGTCATCGGTTTCATTTGTTTCAAATACTGCGCCATTTGAAGAAGACATGGATGAATCACCATCCGGTCCAGTAGGAATAGGGGCAGGCGTAACAACATTCGAAAGTTTGATCCGCTCTTCGAGTTCAATCATCTTACTTTCCATCAGGTTCGAAATAGGGAAGACGCTAGAACAGGGAGTTTTAGGGACATGAATCTTAAATAGGTTGGGGACCGCTTGACGCTCTTGGATTGGGGTCATCTTTGGCGTTTCTGCGGCGACACCATCACTCATTTCTACATCTTGACTATCCCCTACCTCAAATAGATCATCTGCTTGGGTAGTATAACGTGCATATTCTCTCGCGATAGCATTGTAAACCGATTGATAATTCAAACGATCTTTAGCAGAAATCCTAACTGCAAAAAAGATACCAAAAGTGACTCGGTTAGGCTTGAGTGAATTAGAAATAGATCCTACAACCGGTCGTTCCGCCGGTCGATAAGATACCACAGGTATTAATAAATCCGCTGATTCATCCTCGTTTGAGTAATAAACTTGAGATTTTAACGTGGCAAACGGAAGCGGTGTCTCGAAGAAATTAATCACATCTCGTTCCATGATTCCATCAATTGAATCTGTATCTTTCCAAATTTTCCATGGTTTACCCGACCAATCTTCAATCGACGCCATCTAAGGACAAAAAAAAGGGGGGAAGGGGGCATGAAGGGGATTATTTTACTATCACTCAGAACAATCTCAAGAGAATCAAAACCAACATTATTGGGATCTAGTCCCAAGAGATGACCGATGCGTTGTTTTAATTGTCGGATGGTAGAATCTTTGTTCATGTAATAGATAATTTTAATCCGAGGTCGGTTGAAATCTAATGGTATGAAATAAATTGAACCGCTAATTTTTTTATTAATTGGCAATTGAAGTGTAAGGTACATAATTTCATCAAATTTAATCGCAACCTAACATGAAAATAAATAAGTTATGTATGAGTGAAAGTGCCAATTTTTTAGTTGATAAAGAAAGATATAAATGAAAGAATTGAAATCACTCAACTTTATTGCAATCAGGACAGATCAAAGTAGATTTATATTGACCTTGGAATAAGTCAACGATGACAGAATCGTTTCTTCTTCTATAAAGTTTCCAACAAGTTTTAGCTAAATTTAAAATTTTTTCAGATTCTTCTAAAGGATTAGTAGAGGAAGAAGAGTCATCATAATCTGGGATTTCATCAAAAGGTTTAACTTTAACTCTATTTAAATCTTCATGTAGAGCATCTAATAAAAAAGTTAATAGTTCTTGTGAATCTTGTTGACCATATCCTAAGAATAATGAATTAAATCTACCAACTATAGATTTAAATTCTCTTGGTGAAACTGATCGTTGTTGAAGTGAACTTGATTGATAATTGTAGTTTGAAATCGAGTTGCTTCCAGATGGTCTTGATGAATCCAATTCGAATTCACTTGACCACATTCTTTCAATGAGTTGTCCAAAGGTTTCTGCTACTTTGCCACCCATGCCTAATGGATTGGTCCTATTTAATTCACTAATATAAACTCTTGATAAGAAATACTTTTTCAATTCTGGACAATTACTTAAGCATTGTAATGCAGAATTCATGACTTGATTTTTTTTTTTTTTTTTTTTATAAAAAAAAAGGAGCAACTAGGTTAATTTTTCTTTCATAGATGATATCAACGGTAGAAAGAATGAAAAATAAGACAATTTACACTAACAGCAAGTATTTCCAAGATTAGTTAAACCAACGAGACCACGAATGCCTCTAGGTTTAATAGGCTGAGAATAAGTAGCCCATTTAATTTGAGAGAGAAGATCGGGAGCAGAAGGAGATTGAAGTTCGGAATTGGGAGAAGGGAGAAGAAACTTGGGATCGAGTGAGTTAGTTTGATTCATTACTTCCATTCGATCTAGCCAAGCCTGACCACCGAATACATTTAGAGATGAATCGGAAGGTGTGGAGTGTGGATTGGTAATGGCATCTGTATTAATTTTATTATTGTTTGAAAGTTGATCGGAATCGATAATCCATTCTCCTTTTAAATCCTGAAATTCTATCGCTATTCGATTCATTGGTTCTGTTAGTAAAGCTTCGTTTAGATCGGCTTCATCTCCAGATAGTGGATTAATAAGTTGAGTTTCAAGTGTAGAAAATTCTTTCATGTCCAATAGTAAATCGTCCAAATCAGAAGGTGGAGTGTGTAAAGACCAAAGTCTAAAATGTCTATTAATAAATAATTTGAGATTTCCATTTTCAGGTAAATTGAATTGATTAATTAATTCTTGTTTTAAATTTTTCAAAGATAAACCAATTGAAAAAGTTTTTCGAATGGGTTCCTTTGGTAATGATGAAATAAAATTTGCTTGTGACGATGGATAATAATCTGATAGATTTACCTCATATGGTAAAAATAAATAAAACGTGAAAGATGGGGGATAAAATTCGAGTGATTCACTACCTGGTCCACTTGGAGCTATGACGCGCCTAGGAATAGAATGAGTTGCATGTTTTAAGCCATACCAATTTGAAAGTAAATTCCAAAAAGATTCAGGTATAACTTGACAGTCTATGCCGATTGAAATACCCCGTTTGAGTTGATAATTACTTTGATCTAATAATTCAGAGTTATCTATCGGAGGAATTTGATCAGGACTGGTGAGTGGATTGAGTTTAATTGGAGGAGATGATTCAGTGAGAGATGGAATTGAGCAGGCTGATGACCAAATGTTAAACCAATCATTATGAATTAGAAACCAAGTTTCAGAATTGATCATTCTTGTTGATTGAGATGATCTAAATAGATTTGCTTGTTCTTCGAGCGGAGGTGGATGTTGAGTTGAAGAAGTGGATGACATTTGATCTTGAGAGTCTATGATGTGATGTCTTTTAGGAGTGGGTGAAGAGAATGGTGAAATTCTTTTATTGTTTATTTTTTTAGGTTGAAGTGAAGAAGAAGAAGAAGCAGAAGAAGAAGAAGAAGAATGAATAGTTGAGTTTGAATAATTATTTTTCATTTCAATTATTTCCTTTCAACAAAAAATAAAAAAAATAAAAAAAATAAAAATGAATAAAATAAACTATTTTTAATTTCTTTTAAAGTCCATCGATTTCACGATTCCAGTTTATCATGATTGGATTAGATTCTTCCTTGGTTCCATCAACCTCGAACTATTCAAGAAGAAAAAGGAAGAATGAATGAATTGGCTCAAAAATTTAAATACAAAATAAATAGATAAAATAAGAAATTCATCTTCTCATAAAGAAACTGAAATGCTCATCATTATCAGGGTAATTGGTTTTCTTTTCAATCAAATCAATTTTCAGGTTTATTTAAAAAAAAAATAACCCAAGAGTAATCTCTTATCAGAGAAAGAAAAGAAAAAATCATCAAGGATAAAAAAGAAAAAAAAAAGATCTATAATTCTACTCTGAGAGGTACCTTATTCCCTTCCTCATCAATTTCATGTTCAATTGGAATTTCTCCTGAATCAACTATCGTCACTTTTTCTACTGGTCGATCTCGATTATCAGTCTTGACAGATTCAATTTGATAAACCACATCCTAAAGAAATAAAAATAAACATTATTATTAATTTATCAAATAACAGTTTAGGATAGCTTATTTCTTTTTTTTTTTTTTTAGAAATGAGACGAGAGGATGATTTACCATTCCTTCAATCACTTTACCAAATACTACATGTTTACCATCCAACCAAGGTGTCTTAACAGTACAAAGGAAGAATCTATTCATCATAAAAATTCAATTCCATTTGAATCAAATCCCAGGGCAGAATAGAAAAAGAAAGAGAAAAAAAAAATCAGACAAGTATTTCATGCGGGGTAGATAAGATAGTAAGCTTGAAGAAACTTAACTGAGATCCATTGGTATCAGGCCCTGCATTAGCCATAGATAATGTGCCAGGTCCTTCATGCTTGTACTTGAAATTCTCATCCTTGAATCTGAAATAGGTGAGGAGAAAGAAAAAAAAAAAACAAATTAATTCTCACATTCGTTTTTCTCAAGAGTTGTACAAGTTAATTTTTAATTTTTTATCTTTTATTTACTTTGATTGACTTACTTGTTCCCATAAATTGAAATCCCTCCTGTGCCATCACCCTGAGTAAAATCTGATGTAAACGAAGAAAGAGATTTAGAATCGAATAAATAATCATAAAAAAAAAGAAGAAGAAGAAAAGGTTCTTGTTATAATTTTGACGTACCACCACCTTGAATCATCTAGGAACGTCCAACAAAAACGACAGAAAGGAAATAAAAAAACATTGAAGAATTAAAGGAGGAGTCTCAAACAAGCAAGAAAATGAAGAAATAAGATAACTGACAAAGTTTTTAATAACTCGATGAAACGAAGATCCTTTAAAAGCTAATGTTTTTCCATCAGGAGTAGTAGTATTACCAACAGCTAAGACTCTAAAGTTTTCACTGGTTTTAGGTGTTCCTTTGTATAATGCAACTACGATCGTTCCCATTGGCTACAATATTATTGCAGTCAACTTAATACTTGGTATTTTTTTTTTTTTTTTTTTTTTTTTAGACTTACTTTACCACCATGTTGAATCTTAAGGAAAACCCTAAAAGAGTGAAAATAAAAAAATTTAAAAAAACGAGTCAATAAGTCAATTTAGATGGATAATCAAAAGTCTGAATAACGACTTGATTTGAAGAAATTTTAGAAATATTTACTTTGAAGATACCAGAGGACCTTTTCGACTTTGTTGAGAAGCAATAGACTGATGAAGTATAAAAGCCAGTACTCCACTACAGAGCCAAGATACTAAACTAGTTGATCGCATCCTTTTTTTTTTTGTATGTATCTATTTGTTTTATTGGCTTTCACTTTTTTTTCTTGTTGACTTCTACTCTTTCGATTCGATCGGTCCTTCAACCTCGCTTTGATTACCTAATCAAATATTCTCATCAGTTCTTTTTTTTTTTTAAAAAAAAAAAAAGCAAACTCCTGCCCAGAAAATCTGAATTACTTAAGATCACAATAAGTAATAAGATTTTGAACTCAAAGAGGAAAAAAAAAAAAACAATACTTCATTCGAATTTTCAAATTAAAAGAAAAAGAATCAAGTGTTTTTTTGCTTTATTTTTAGGGTATCGATTTCCGTACACGGTCAAACCGCGTTCACACACGGTTTGACCGTCGGGGCGACGTCCGCGGGCTGCGCGCGGGCACACGGTTTTTTTAAAGAACTTTTCAAAGTATAAAAAAAAAAAAACATTTCAAATTTTTAAAATTAGTTTGGGGGGTTTCAAATGATGCTTGATTTTCCTGGATAGTTAAAAGTTCAAAATCCTCTCTTTTTTTTTTCTTTTTTTTTTGAGCACACAGTTTTTTTGAATGCCCATAAACAATTTAAAAAAAAAAATTTTCAGCCATTTAAAAAATAGTTTTGGAGGTGAAAAACACTTCCCAAACTGTTTTTAATGAATAAAGTGGATTATTATTATTATTGTTATCTTTTTCATATTTGCACACGGTTTTGAACCTAAATCTCTGGTAGTAAAGGTACCACTTTTTATACCAGTTATCCTTGGTCTAAAATTATGAAAAAATATGTTTTAGAGCCATAGAGAGTATCTCTTTTGATGGTTATAAGTCTCTTACTTGGGAAACTACCGTTTATTTTCAGTTAATCAATTTGATTTCAGCAAAAAAAAAAAAGCAAAAGAAACAGAATCTAATCTTAATTTCTAACTTAAAGAAAAAGAAAAAGAAAACAAACACAACGTTTATTTTCAGTTAATCAATTTGATTTCAGCAAAAAAAAAAAGCAAAAGAAACAGAATCTAATCTTAATTTCTAACTTAAAGAAAAAGAAAAAGAAAACAAACACAAAAAAAGGAAAATAAAAGAAAATACAAAATCACAGAAAATATGTTTTTTATTTTAATTGGGATTTTAGAATTTTAGTTAGGAAAATAAAAGAAAATACAAAATCACAGAAAATATGTTTTTTATTTTAATTGGGATTTTAGAATTTTAGTTTTATTTGATTTTTTGTCTTATTTGATTTTTTGTCTTATTTGATTTTTTGTCATATTTGATTTTTTTTTCTTATTTGATTTTTTGTCTTATTTGATTTTTTGTCTTATTTGATTTTTTGTCTTATTTGATTTTTTTTTCTTATTTGATTTTTTGTCTTATTTGATTTTTTTTCTTATTTGATTTTTTCTTTTTGTTTCCTTTTTCTTTTTTATCTTTTTTTTCTTGTTCCTTGTCTTTTTCTTTTTGTTATCTCCTTTCTTTCTCTTACTAAGTTTTCATTTTCTTTTCTCATTTTTTCTTTTTTTTGTTATCATTTATTTTCTCTCTTTTTGCTTCTTTTTTTTTTTTTTCTTTGTCTTTTTATATTTTTTTTTTCCTCTAGCCTGTCTTTTGAACTTTTTTTTTTCTAATTCTCTTTTTCTTCTTTTTAATATATTTCTTTCTTTTATATATTTCTTATTTTTTATCTACTTCCTCATTTTCTTTTTTTCTTTTTTTTTTTTTTTTTTTTGGTGTGCTCAGAAGAAACACCTGCATTTATTGAGCTACAAATATTCTTGGTAGTGTGCATATTCCACACCTTGTGCCGCCGCAGAAGACCGTGTGCGGGTGCGCAGTGCGGTTACGTTGCGGCGACAGTCAAACCGTGTGCGGAAATCAAAACCCTATTTTTATTTTTTCAAAAAAAAAAAAAATACACTGTAGGATGATCATGATCATCATCATGAATGAAAAAAGTTTAAAATATATATATAGAAATTTTTTTTCTCAAAAAATTCACATAATCATCTTGCTGGAAAAGAGGCTCCCAAATTCAAGAATGCAAGAGTCAATGTTTTTTTCAATTCTCTCCAAAATATTCAGTTTTAATAAGGAAATCTGACTTTTTTTTCAAGATGGATACTGTTGAAGGAATTATCAGCTCTCTCTTCATTGCTCACCCAG